>QKWP01003374.1:0-25120 GCA_003550325.1 Gigaspora rosea | reverse complement strand
AAAAAGGACATCAGGCACGTGACTGCCTTGAAGCCACAAACAGAATTGATCAACCGATCAACCCCATAAACAGTAGTACCAATGCGACCGCGTCAACATCCAAATATTGCACCTATTGCAAGACATCTTGATATGATATCCATCAATGTAGGACCTCTAAACTCCTAAAAGAGAATGCAAACTTATTCTGCAAATGCAACCCTGAAAGAATTATTCAGAGACGGGAAGAACATGTTAATTGGGCCACATACAATGAGCAACGTGACAAGCACCATTGCTGCAGGAAGGAATGCAATAGACCAACAGCCAAAGAGGACCTTTATTATATTAAAGGACTATTCACGGACCCCTATACACTTCAAGTGGTGTATATTGAGGAAACACTTTACTGTAAAGGATGTTATTCTGAAATGCACGAAGCATTAGACTTCAAGGTCCCTAGAAGTAAGAAATACTTCGCGGAACTAGGACAAGGCAAGAAAACCATCTGTCGGCTTTGTGAAAAACCAAATATTACCAGAAGAATGGAAAGCCACGATGAAATGCATTTCTGTGATAAGGAACATAAATTTGCCCAGATAATCTTTAATAGTGCAAACTCAGAAAGATTAACGAACCAACAACTTGATAGCAGAATCAGACGCCTCACTAGGAACAACACAAATATCACATATAATATTAACGAATCAAGTATCAAAAGGATAATTAAATACATTACAGAATTCAAAGACAACCTGAATAAATGGCACCATGAAGATGAGGACTTTAAAGAAATGAATTGCGAATACAATAATGATACATCCAATGACCCGGAAATAGATGAAGACGGAAGACCTATTAGAACTAACTATTTTACAAGAATCCATGAACGGAACATATTTGATGAGGAACTACAAACGGAACCCAATGAATACGAAGAATTAACAGATAACGAAGACGAAGACCCTGAATTGCGCGAAGCAAGACTCCTGTCAACAAATCATAACGTCAGAACAGAACCAATGACTGACGAGGAAATACGAAAAGGGATAGAAAGAGCCAGAGAACTCGTAAAAGAACAGAATCAAGGGAATATATCGTTCTGCAAGGAATGCCTAATGCCAAAAGAGCAAAACGAGAAAGGATACTGCGAAGACTGCCAAAATGAGATAGATGAAAAAGCTATCAATCTTATGGAAGAATTCAATGAACCACGATCTGAAACCCCAAAAGAAAAACACAGTGGAACACAAAAAGAAACCATAGAAGGAATACCCAATGAGGTACAAGAACAAGATTTTGAAGAATTCAACAATCGGATGGATTTTGATGAAGAAATAGAAGAAATCCAACGATCAAGACCAACCTCACCAGAATACAATACTAATCGAAAAATTGAAGAACTATACGCTATATTCGGACTAATGGCAGAACAACAATTCAAACTCATACAAGAAAATAAGGCCCTTTCTAGTAGGATTACAATTTTGGAACAGTTTACCCTAGAACTCCAAAATGAAAACCAGAAATTAAAAAGGAAATTGAAAGATACTTAAGAACACGTAAACCTTGAAGATCTATCAGAAGATGAAACTGATGAGATGAAACATGCAAAACAATTCAGAAGCCACAAGACCAAATACAATAATAGATTCTGAACAATTAATATAAAACATTTACAAATTTTAAATATTCAATATATCCATATTTAGCAATTATTTAAAATATAAATATTTACATTGTATTATTAATATTATTTACCAATGAACTAAATAAACTAAAACAATAAAGAACCGTGAACTTATTGAACTATATTGAACGGAAAAATTATAAAAGGACTAAGAACTGAACCATGAACCTGCATGCTTAAAAGCATACATATAAAAAACAAAAATACTTCAAGAAATAACAAAAGAAATACCTGATCTTGTGACAATTGTAGAAATGAGCATATACGCTGCAATTATTCAAAACAAGAAAATACTTGTGACCGCTGCAAGTGGAAAGGAATCTCTTGTCAAAATACTAAATTCTATAAACCACGAGGACCTCAACCAAAGAAAAAGGACCATACCCTTAACCATATATTGAACCACTAGTTGAATGAACCCAGAAATACACGAACAAAAGAAATTTTTAAGAAACATTACAAAAGACTATATTGATCTCCAAGATTCTAACCAAGAGAATAACGAAGTCGAACAAATATTATCAAAAGAAGAACTAAACATAAAACTGCAAGGACTCCTTGACCAAATAAAAATCCAAATCCAGACCTTACAAGAACAACTCACATTAGAAAAAGCTTATAAAATAACGAATATACATTTCTATTTAAAAGAGCAACAGTAATTTACAAAACAATAAACAGCAACAAGCCAGAAGTAATAGTACAAAGGAAATACCTCTCGCAAATAAGAAAACTTGTAGAATTTTATATTAAAGAAAGCAACTTAACAGAATATTGGTTCTATCCAAAAAACACAGGCTTATTACGCTCACACGAATATATCAGACCAACAATCGACCAGTTACTTAAAGGAACTTACGAAAAGAAAATTAAATATAATTACAAATTAATAAAAATTGAATAACCTCAAAATATATGAACTACAAGGACCCAAAGGACAGAAATTTTATAAATAAAATAGTACAAGAATATATTGATATACAGGATCAAAAAGGAAGACAATTCTCAACATTTTATACTAAAGAAAGACTCATCAAACAATTCAAGGAGTTGAAAGACCAACTTGTAAAAGAAATAAAAAGAACAGCGCACCAGTTTAAAGAAGAAACCAAGAAAGAATTGACAATATCCAATACCTTTGAAAGTCAAAATTATATCTTTATATTTGATAAAGTAACCATAATAAATTATAAACTCTAGAAGATTGACAGTAAAGAATTAACCACAGAAAAACTAGAGGAGTTCCAATATCAATACTATCGATTAATAAAAACAACTATAACCCATTTCATACCAAAATCAGAACTAAACGAATACTCTTATCTTGAATTTAGAAGAAAACATCAATGAATCCCAACAGCAGAAGAATTACTAGAAGGAACATATAATAATAATAAGGAATACAGACTTGCCAAAACAAAAGAAAAACAGTTTAGAGACACCCACGAAGAAGAGTGAATGTCACGACAGCCTATAAGGAGAACTCAAGAACCACAGTTATCAGAAATAGAAAAAGCATACTTAAACAGAACATTATTGGCATTGGAAGGAGCATGAAACATCCAAGAAAACGACCAAGTCACACAAATAATATTTCCAAACACAGGATTAACCCAGGCAACCCAAGATTATCTGTTACAACACCATACTCAGCTAATATTAGAAACCTCAACTACTAGAAGGAACCCAAGAACTAACAACTTAGAAATCATTGGAACACCTATAATCACTGAAACAATAGGAATATTACTTCAAACAGCATTTGGACAATACACTGTATATTACGCCTACGACCAAATCAACAATAAAAGATTGGGGCTACCAACTGATATCTTTAATGCCCGATAGAAAAACAAGAACTTATTATATAAAGAAAATAATATCACTACTCGAAAATTATAAATCAGAAATAATAAAAGAATTAACAACACTTGAAACACCAAGACTAAAAGAATATTATAAAACAGCTCTTATATCAATATCAGTAAACCAAGGAATACTTGAAGAAAGAATAAAAGAAATTTCTATCCAAAATATAGAAGGAGAAATAGTTGACAAAATAACTGAAACTCTTTTACATATCAATAATACAAAGTGGACCAACTTATAGAAGCAATCCCTTTAACTAACATTACCATATTGTGGATGAACCACCTTACATTATCAGTACTTACTTACGATCGAACAACAATACATTTTATAATTTTACTAGAACATACCATACTATTAATATCCATTTGTTATATAATCAAACTAATTAAAGAAGGAATTATCGAAGCTTATACCATTAAAATTGCCAAAGAACAATTTAATGAACGAAGAACAAAATAGAACATTAGAAGAATTAAGAAGATTTAGATTTAATTGGAAACCAATTTCAAGACCACCCAGAAACAAGGAAGCAAAAAGATACCCACGAAATAAAGATATTCTAGAATCAAGAGAGCTCATACAAATAACTGACGATATTTGGAATACAATTAACGACCTTATTGATCGAATAAACCCTACAAATAATTCAAGACTAGGAGCAATCCTATTGACACTTGAAGGAGCTAAGAGTATAGCAAGAGAATTCTATCCACATATACTGGAATATGATAAACAAAAACCAAATAGAATACCACCTCATATTTTAACAAGAACAGCAACCTTATTTCCAGAACTAACAGTTAGAGAACTTGCAGAAGAACAGAAGAAACAAAGAAACATTTATAACAATTTTCTAGATAACACACAAGCACAGATCGAAGGAATAAAGAAAAGACTACTAGCGGAATCGCCAGAATTTTGCAAAATATTTGAAGAAAATCCTGAAACAGAAGAAACAGAATTCTATTACGGTGATTATAATAACCAGTTCACAATATTACCTTTCAGATTTTACCATTTAATATTACATCATCTAGATGCTATTGATAATATATTGTATTCTGAAGGAGCAAGAAATAAAATATATTTTGAAGAAGAAGAAAGTTACATATCAGCATATATGGAAATAAATAAACTTAGTCAAGAATTTCTAGACCAAACAAAGAAAGTCAAAAAATTAAAAAAGGAAAAAGAAAGGCTTGAACAAGCCACTGACAAGATAATCAATAGTATATTATTGGAAAATAATTAATCAATTGAAAAACCAAAAAGAATAAGATCTAACTCAATTTAAATGAATATTAAAGAAGAAGTAATAATAGAAGAATTGAGAGAAGAATATTTTAAAAGAACCGGAAGAAAAATAGAAGAATACGGATACTGTACAATTACATCAGAAATAAAAGAAATAGAACCAGAATATCTAGAACACAAAGAATTATACAAGAAGCTTGACTACTTACACTCTATAATAATTAATAATATAGGACAACATCTTATTAAAAAAAAGAAACTTATGATACAGTAGGGGAATTAAATATCTATAACTGTTATTCAGACAATCATACTTGGAACAAACTAACAATAGCAAGAAGTATCTTTAAACTACAAGAACAAGTTTATCAACCCTATTTGGGATACGAAATAGGAATAGTTGCTGCAAATAGTTTATACGCAGATATAATAGAAGATATTATCCTAAATATTAAAAAAGACCAATTCTACCAAAGAATAGAAAACACTATTGAAAAATCTTAATTTATAAACAAACATAAAAATACAAATGAGTTACAACTCCCAATCCGAATCAACCAGTAATTATAGACCACAATACTTTAGTCACTTAGCAATAACAAGAAGAATAAAATTAAAACTAAAATATATTAGACCAGAATATTTATTTGAACAATATTATTTATTTCTTGTAAAACCAGAAGATTTAGGAGAAACTAAATATATCAAAAAGAACAAAAGAAAAGAACCCATAGAGGTTTTATATAAAAACTTAGAAAAACTAAAATCAGACCTAAAAGCAGAATTATTCGAACTAGTACTACGATACGAATCTAAAAATAACGAAACACTCAATATACATAATTGCTACGAAAACGAAGAATACTGGAAAATAGTAGACACAATCAGAAGAATCAACCTAACAATAGAATACCAAGAACAAACCTATAGCCTATACTATCAAGCACAACCAGAAAAAGAAAAACAGGAACGCTTACAAAGCTCCTATATAAAATTCCTTGAAGAATTATACGAAAGACAAGTAGGAATTTGGATAGCAAACCAATACGTAATAGTAGAAACTTACGAAGAACTTGAAAAATACCATGAACAATATTGGAAACAAGAATCTATTTCAGTATTGGAACAGCCCTTACAATGAAAGTGAAATAATATCATTTTTACCAGAACGAAAAATGACACAACTGATACTATTCACAGAAATAGAAAATGAGACATGTATATTACTAGCACAAAGAATAAACCCAAATAAAGACTTTTATTTAAAACTAAATGGACCCGGAGGAAAAGCAATACATGAAAAGAATGAAAATATAGATGTATGTGTAATAAGAGAATGCTTTGAAGAAGCTGAAATAGTATTGAGGAACGAAAAACTGCTGAAAATATTTGAAGAAACATGCTACTCAACCAAAGAATGGAAAGCAGAATCTTGCTTACAAAGGGAAGCAAGTCATATAATAACTTTAGCAATCTACATACACCCCTTAGAAGAACCACCAAAATATACAGAACCACACAATTTAGGACCATGGAACCTATACAAAATGGAAGAACTGTTAAAACATCGAAATGAATTAATACCGATACTTGAAAAAAACATAGAATTAATAGACATAAAAATAAAAACCTACGAACAAGATATATTAGAACTACCTATAAATGCACAGAAATTAGAAGAAATAAAAATTAAAATGGGAAAACAACCACAACGGACCCGAGAAACTTTTAACTTTTTTAACGATATAGAATTAGAAATACCAGAAGAAGAAGTGCCCGAAATCATAGACGAGCAGTTTCCTGTACTAGCATTAAACTTGGGAAGTTATCTTCATTCGAAATTCAAACCTTGATCAAATATAAGAAAAAGATCCAAGAATTAATTAGACCGCTTAGGAGAATTGAACACAAAATCCAAACAATAGAAAAATCATATAAAGGATTCAAATACTTATCCATATTTGATAAAACTGAAAGAAAAATAATAGCCCAAAGATTTGGAGAAAACCCCACAATATTAGAATTATCTAAAGATAACACAATACCACATAAATTCCAGAACACAATATTTGAATTTGAAATTCACAAAAGTTCCACAAATAAACTAACGTATCTCAAACTCCGCCTATCTAAAGATCAAACACAGATCAACGGTACAACTAATGGAAAACAAACATGGGAATTCTTCCATAAGAATTATTCGAAATTACCCCTAATTTAGAAATTCCCGGCAACACAGAATCCGACCACACTGTGCAATACTATAGCCGTTTATAATAAACCTGGCCTATTTATGTATATTTTGGGGTCCTGCCCATGCCCATTATTTCAAGAATTTACAGTACTCTTGCCCATTGCTATTATAATTTCATTAAAAATGCTTCTCCATTATGGCCAGAGAAAGGTAAACTGAATACATTGTCTTTGTCAGAATCATGATTTAAATCTATTGTTATTTTAGCAAAAGCAGAAGTATCTTTATTAGAATTGTTTAAAAATATCTCTTCATTATGTTCAAGTTCTTCATTGGAATTGTTGCTGCCTTCATTATAATTTGCAATCTCTTCAACATTCATATGAGTTAATGGATTTGTTTCAGCTTCTATATTTTGATTATTTTCAAAAGTATTAATTATAACTTCATTTTCAGTAGAACTTGCGAATAGATTTTGTAAAAATTCTTTGATATTATGTTCGAGTCTTCTTCAAATTCGTTTATGAGCGCAATACTTTTCTCTGTAATTCTGAGTTCCATATTACTAAATGATTTTGTTCCCATTCTTTTAAAAATTGATAAAGTACTATAACAACGTCTACAGAAAAATTTGTAATTAAATTGTTTAATGTCGAAGGGTTCATTTTGATAAATAAATAAGATTTTAAAAAAAAATTTTAAGTAGAGAGATAAGTGAAAAAAAATTTTTTAAAAGAATTTTTTATGATTTGTAAATTTTGGGAAATTCTGGGATAAGAGGTGTGTAATTATAAAATTTATAGTGTTAGAGTAAAAAATTATCAGTTACATGAACGATTATTTGTGCTTAATTCTCCACTTGTTTTATATTATATCAAATAATTATTACTATTTTTATTATATTTTATATGATACATATATATAATATACTGTCTTTAGTATTAGGATTTTATAAACTCTCCGTTTAAAAATTACTACATTGTGATCATGGAATAATGATCTATTAATGTTAATACGTACAGTTTTTAACAGTTATTTTCTTTTTAGATACCGAGATTATACAGACAAGAAGGCTATTACTATTTATATCTAAAAACTTTATGAGCAACTAATCGGTACACTGCCCTGTATACAACCCAAAACATTTCCGCTAGAGTCGTAAGCTGATAAGAAAAAATTACATGATTATCATTATTCGAATTACAGAATTACCAAATTGTTGCATTTATGATTTACAACTTACCCCTCACTTGAGCCTTGACGTCGGTAATTTTTAGAGCTAAACAAGAAGAAGATATTTCTTGTGGAACATTCACATTACCACTAAAACTGAAAGGTCCAGCTGCAATAGGGCATTTAACTTGACCTTGACATATTTCATATGTATTGTTGTATCCGTATACCTCTGCGACGATACTACCACCAGTGATTTCTTGGTCGGTCGTTCCAGAAACAGTGGCAGTGAAAGAAGATAAGTATAATGGGATTGGATTTGGTGAGAATTTAAGGTCCGTAATGTGATATGATCCTGGGCATTGCGTTAAATCTCGTTTTCGGAAAGGAATGAGAAACGAATTACCATTTGTAACGAGAAGAATAATGAAGAAAAGTAAGATAAAGAATTTAGAAGATAGGGCAAACATTTTTTTTTAAGGTTACGAATTATTTTGAATATTAGGGAGTGAATGAAAAAATAGTTACGAATTTATAGGAATCCTCGAGATATGTCACACACAAAAACTTTACGTAAATGTATATATATAATTATTAAAGTTAATACAAATTACACATTAGCTCAAATTCACCCATATTTGGCATTACATTCAGAAAAAGGACATCCAAATATACCCACATGAGGATAAATAATAACATTTTTTTAACCGAAATAAGTATGTATTTTTATTGTCAAATCGATGGATTTCTGGTTTTTTTTTTTTTTAGCATTAACGTTATATAGACAACAGGATGCTATAAATGGTAATATCTATAATAGCTATTCTAAATTTAAATCATTATGAATTTATGAATTTCATAATATCTATATTTAGAATTGACTCGACGATACTCATACGTATATAGTTGACGTCAATATTAATTTCCGAAATTCTCATTGCCGCCGCAATTTCAGCCATAAATCAGTAATTTTGACGTAAAACTATAATACCAAATATTAATTGTTTATATGATATTATTTCATGATGCAACAACCGTTGACAAACAATAAATAAAAAAAAGGCTTTATTTGTGGAAAAATTTGTCTGATATGGCAGACAATTTGGTCTTGCCTAATAATTTCTAGTAGAACTCATCATATTTTTATCTGTCATACGATCCTGAGTGGAGATTTTGTGAAACTAATCAACATTAACCAATAGTGGCGGAATTATTTCGTCAATTTAAATTTCATCAACTGAGATGCAAGCATTTGGTTTTTTAATATTGTATATTTAAATGGTTTGAATGTTCAAAAAAAAAATAATAAAATAAAATCATATTAATCAATTACATTGAATTTATCTGGCTTGTATTTTGAGTAATTTATTGAATTACTTAAGTCAAAACATCTGTATATAACATACTTTTGAATAAAGTTACTATATAATATTGTACCAGTTTATGTTCCACTAACGTTAACATGCTTGACATATTTTTCCCATAGTTCACGATCCGGCTTTTTAAACCGATGAAAAACCTTGGCCCAATCTTTACTTCGTAATTTACTAATCTTGTAAAAATCTCGCGCTTTGTATTCAATATCCCATCTAAGTTTACCTTTTTCATTAGCTTCCGTAAGATTGGTATAGTATTGAGTGTAGTCAAGTAATGTACCAAAATCTTCAGTGTGAGTGGAATATTCATAAATTCTAAATGCCGGATTGTGTACTAATTAAAATTTATTATTTTGAATTAGTAAAGATCAATCAAAGTTTGTCTCACACTAAGGCTCGAGAGCCTAGGAAGCGAAAGCAGGGTGCAGTACAAATTTCCTGCATAATTAAGCTAACTATATATAAACTAATACTAGTTAAATGTACACTTGACAACACCCTGCTAATTATTGAAACAAATGTGTCAGCATAACTTATTAAAGAGTTACCTGTAACAACTGATGGAGCATTGTTGAGAACTAGAACGACATTTTTATATGTTTTACCTAGTTTTTTCGATGGTCGTTCTGTTCCTTTGACTAAGACTAACTTGTATTTTCGTTTTTTATGTTTACGAGACGCAGTGATGAATGTCAAAGTATCTTGGTCAGTATGGCCTATAAATTATTAAATAATAATTATTGATATTTTTGTGTTGTTTATAGTATTATTCATAAAACTTTGAAATAAATAAATAAATTACTGACCTGTGAAATGACCATAAATGATGTCAGAATATTGACCAATCAATTGAACATAACCATGTAAACACGTAGGGTAATAAACTGCTTGACCTATTTACAAATCAAAAAGATTTTAAATATAAATTTCAAAAATCAAGAAAATTATTAATTAAATAAATATTATATACCTTGAATATATAATGGGGGTACATGTTGCATAATATAAACGTTACGATGTTCCTTTCGAGCACTTTTCAATTGAGATTTTAGCCATTTCAATTGTTTAGCTCCAGGAGAACTCCTCTTATTACAATCATTAATTTCAGGATTTTCTGTATAAAAATACATGGAATTCAAACTAAGAATACTTAATTTTGGATGAATATCCTGTCTAAAATATCCTCCGATAGTGAAATCAGAAGTTAAGTTTAGATCGTAAGGTGACCATATTTCCGTAATATTATTAAGAAGCGCGTTTGGGCCAGCCGGGAGTACATTATGTGCTGCAATTATAATAAGTGAAATTAGAAATGTTTAGATGTTAATTGATATAAATTAGTACAGATCGTGTCATTACCCCATTCATCATTATTTCCCAATGTTGGAATCTATTAAAATAGATATTAGACAAAATTTCACAAAAACAAGAGGTTTAAATATAAAAATAAAAATGATACATGCAATCTTGGTCCTTTTCGAGTCAAAAGTGTTCATAAAATGTGACACAGCGCGACGATGATCATCTAGAACATCTTCCTTCGAAAGTTTATAATACGGATCAAAATTATGTCTCACAGTATCACCCGTGTAAATAACGAAATCAACATCTCGAAAATTTTTATTGATATATTCAAATGTTTCGTTTATTAATTCCAATGGAGAATCGCATCCCTCCTGTCCTAAATCACCTAAAGCACCAAATTTTCCGCCGGTATTCTTGGATGAATCATGTGATTTACGATGGCAAAACTTCGTTGGATCACTCGGATAAGTATAGTCTGGGTCAATATGGAGGTCTTTATCATGAAAAAAAAAAAAAAAAATTAAAACTATAAAAGACTAAAAAATAAATTTGATAATTAGGTAATTAATATAATATACCAGTAATATGTAAAAATTTTCCAGTGAATTTTTTATTTTGATTTTGATTTTGATTTTGAATTGGAATTTGGTTATGTGAAGTCCAATAAAAAAAATTCACGAGTCTCGATTCACTTTCGTAAATTATTGATAATCCGATAACCATACATATCAGAACGAAAATACCCTTCATCATTTCCAAACAATAATAGTTTAATGATAATAACGTTTGGACTCAGGGGAAAGATGAGTGATAAAAGAAAGGTTGTAAAAGAGCGATATTTAATTTTATAATTTTTGATTACGAAATATTGGCGCAATTCATTATGATAATTATTTAACAATTATTTAACTTGATTTGTAGTAAACTTTTTTATTTAGTTGAATCTCACACGGTAAACATGAAGTATACTGGCGTAATTTTTGAAATGATGAACGATTGCAGTAAATCAACCGGGGAATTTAAACACTAGGTACGTACGTAAATGGATTCCATTTTAAGCCCGAAGGAAAAACCAACACGGATCAGTCCGACAAAGCAGAGTACATCTGATCAACCAACCAAAATCCGTAAGTCACTATTACAGTATTACTCTCCTTCGGACAATTATATTTTGTTGTCAGGCATTGAGAGAAATTGGGAGAATAAAGGACCATGGGTTTTGTTTATCGAAAACGATAGGTAATATAAATATACCAGATAAACATTAATCGGAAGATTGACTTTTTCCTAACTTGATGAAAACAAAAGTTTAGGTTTTAATTCTTATTATCCTGCAAAAGATAAAATTTTAATTTTTTTTTTTAACGCCCTTATACTTTTTTAGCTTAAAATATGTTGTAAATATATTAGTAATAATTAAACAAATTTGGCAAATCAACGTTTCACGATTTTAAGAGCATTTTATATAGTCAAATCTCAACAATATGTAATTGTTCTTACAAGTGCAAGAACAAGAATAAGAACAAGAACACGAACAAGAACAACTGCTTCGCTGTCGCTGAAAAGAAAGCAAAAGATTTATACATAACAAATAGTGAATATATTAGCCAAATAATTAGATTTAGATGTTTGATTTCTAGATTTTTTTTTTCATTTTTTAAAAATTTTGGCCGGAATTTTTGCCGCCCAGATTATCTGATAATCATGTGTGTTAGCAATTCTTTCTTTCGAGTTGATGTAGAGTGAAACTATCGACCAGAATAAGTCCAATTCCGGATAATCAAAGGAGGTAAATATGATCTGATTGACTTTCCACAAGCAGTAGCGATCGTAGTAACGTAACAATGAAGTCAGTGTATACTTAATCATTTGATTGGAACAGCATCAGAGTAACCAAAAATCGAAGGTAGCATTTCGACCTCCGGCCTATCATATGATAAAATATATTTGTATCAAGCAATTACATGGTAAAATAAAAACTTTTAATATAATTTAATTGCATATTACATTGTTAAAAACATATGAATCGATCATGTAAATTTAAAAATTTTGTGAAAAATATCATAATTATTACATGCTAGCTTTTCCACGTTCGTGGTAATGTATGCCTTCTCTCATGCCGTAACACATCTTCGACCAAATTTTTCAGCGAGAATAAAAATAGTGTTCCAACCCGTCAAAAAATCCCAACCCGGGTCACCCACGGGTGAGTCACCCGGGTCACCCGGGTGGTTAATAAATAATGGATTATAATGCATATCTTTAAACCAAGAAAAGATAAATTATGGTTATCTATACTAATACTAATCTACTTTTATGGCATTGCAACAGGTCACCCGAGGTCATCTGATGGTAAACGAAATTCTGCAATAGGATTAAAAAGTGTTATTAGTTAAATTGGATTTTTATTTATGCGACACTTAAATATAATTTTTGTACATAAATTGTATGAGGTTAGACTAATAATGCTCATGCGTTAAATTAAGTCATGAACTTTGATATCTTTATTTATATTATCACAAATTCATGCGTATAAATGGTAAAAATTATAAACTTAGATAGTTTAATGTTCATTATTCATAATCTAAAGTAAATTATGAATAGTAAATAGAGTATTTATATTAATGAACGTTCTTTATACTCATGCACTAAATTAAAATAAACTAATAGTAAATATTCATAGGTATGAATAACTTATTTTGAAGACTAAATGTTCTTTATACTCATGCGCAAACGAAATGATATGTAAATATTTATGAACGTGATAACTTGATTAAATACTATGACTAATATAAATATCCAGTATATTCTTTATACTCACGTACTAAATATATATATGTAGTAAATCTTCAAGAACTTGGGTAGCTCAATTAGTTATCTACTTGGATATCTCGATGTAGATGTGGATTCGAAAAGTTATGACTGGGGAACATGAATTTCTAATAGCCTAAACATTTGATACGCGTCAATAATTTGAGTCACGTGTTTAGCTGTAACACTAAAACACTAAGCAATAACTCAAACTATATCTTTATTGTTCTATTCCGCAAAACACTCCTAAGTTTAATGCAATATTCACATTCTAAAATAAAATTGTAACAGGCATCATATAACATACAAGAATGGGAAGACTTTCTTGTTATGATGCCCGTAACCTTAATTGGACTATAGGCGTGATTTGAGAAAAAAAGCTCATGAAATATCTGCTATTTAGGTCACATTCAGGTCAATTTGGCAGCTCTGGCAGCGGTGACATGTGGGTTTACTTACAGGTTGACCACCCGGGTGTTCATAATTCAACCCGGGTCACCCGCGGGACACGTAAATTTTTCGAAAGCATTTTTTTTTTTTGAAAGAATTGGAATTTTTGCCCTAAATCGAAATCGAAATTTATCGAAATTTTTTTAAATTTTTTTCTACAGTATGATATATGATTTAAGTGACATAAAATGATTGGTCGTTGATTGTGCTTGTCATGTGATTGCGATTTCAAATAGTTAAAGCGATCAGGGACGCTGATTTTTTTTTTGGAAATTTTTGGATTTAGCCGGCATTAAGAAAATTAAAATTTCATAATTCGGAATACGTCATGTGATTCACGTGATTTTGAATTATTGCTCAACCAATCAGATTATAACCAATCAAACCAAATAATGTGGTTTTTTATGAATAATCCCTAAAATTATGGATTTCCCCCCAAAATTATGGAAAATTAAGGATCATAATTTTCAGCGTCCCTTGACTTTCAAAAAATGAATGTGCTAACATCTCTTTAATTCCAGCCGGGATCACATGATTACGGCTAACTCAATACTAATTCTGGCTAAAATCGAAATAAATCGAAATTTTTGGCTAAATCAATCAATAATATTTAACGTGTCCCGCCTGTGGGTGATCCGGGTGATACCTACCCGGGTCGAAACCTAGCCTAAATAAATAACATTAGTTAATAACATTAGTTATTAATATTAATTATGATACCACAAATTTTTCATACAAAAATATAATTCTTTTAATTTAGAATATTATTAGAGTTTTCACATTAATTCTATTCAATTTTTTTATTTTCTATTGGGAATTTGTAGTATTAAACTTTATTAATTAAATATAAAAATATTTTAAATTTATTATTTTACTCATGCTCTAACAATATATATTTAAATAATTGCAAATTATTAATAAAAATATTTTCTTATATGTAAAAATAAAAAAATTGAGCTTTTGTTCTATTGTTTTATTTGCCAACACTAAATATAATATAATTGTGCATGTTTTTGTTCAATTGTATCCTTAGCATCACTAGTTATTTTATAGATTTCATGGAGGCAATCAAGGGTTTAATCAATTTATTGTTAATATATAGGTTGGGTGCTAAGAAAAGGGGCAAAATTGGCAAAAAAAAAAAAAAAGGATCTTTGAAACAATAATTTTTGTGTTATAAATTTTATAATAAATTATAAGAAAATACAAATTTTTATAATATAACTACTTTGTGATTAAGTAAAGTATGATCCTAATCTTATTCTAAATTGATCTATATAAAAAAAATGTCTTAAAAAAAATTGTCAATTTGGACCCTTTTTTCAGCATCTAGCCCATATAAAGGCACTAATTACTAATCTTTGATTCTTATCTTTCAAATTCTTACTATACAAAAATATTAATTTAATAATAGTATGATGCTATAAAAGAAAAATTCAATAAATAATTTAAGAATTCAATAATAAATACTAGAGATAGTTTCTACTAGATTTTATTTCAAAGTTAGAAATCTGGAGATGAACTATTTTATTTTATTAAAGTATTTTGAGCCCTTGTATACATTTTTCATTACTAATTAAAAATTTTTTATCTACTTGACCCACTATATCTTCCTGATCTTTGATTTCTGCCTTATTGCCATGTCAACCATATTTGACGCATATGGCAGATTTCCTAGTGCAAGTTTCATTTATGAATTCGTGAATGTAATTCCAACATAAATTTAACTAACGTAATAACCACATACTTTGTGCTACCGCAGTAGTCAGTAAATTTTGCAAACCTTTTTACGTCAAACATGATAGAATTTATTTATAACTATAATTACAACACAAAAACTAATACAACCTTAACCAAAGACTGTGCCACCACAATTGTCATTATAGCAAGATTCATAGCTACAGTAAATTATAATATTGTCGAAATCCAACAATTCCAACACAAACTGTGTATCATGACAGCAAGTTTCATAACAAAATTTATTACAATAAATCATGATAGAATTTACGATTGTACATATTGTGTATCACCGTAATAGTTTGTAAATTTTTTGTAACAAAGTTTTTTTACAATTAAAGCTATGCTATAATTCGAGACAATAATGTTACCGCAATAGTCATAAGCTTTGCAACCACATATATTATGTCACCGTGATAGCTCATAAGTTTTATAATATAATAGAATTTTTTACAGTAAACCAAAATGCAAACTAACTTATGGTTAGCAAATAAAGTAAAGTTAGGGCTGGTATTAGAGCGAAATTGTAAGAATTCATCTAAGATACCTGATCTCTGTTACTATTGATGAATAAACTTGAGTAAACTAATTCTTTAGCTAAACATAAGAATTGCTAACATGTATAACAATTTCATCGAAAGTTTAATTTATATTAATGCTTCTATCGCAATAAGCGTAACAAATAAAAAATAAATTACCTGATTTGCTGTAGAACTACCTATGTTAAATTCTATCCTAATAGTTTGATACACAAAACTATGCCTGACGCGTTTCTTGTTTTGTACTAAAGTAATATATGAACGGAAGTAAAATTAAATAAAATTACATTTAACGTTATGATAATATTTATTTAATTTTATAGTATATACGTGTTATAATATTAACAACAATAATAAAATCATTTATTTTATCAAAACATCGTTTTCTAGTATTAAAACAAAACACATACACACATACAACTGGATAGATAAATTTTAAATTACGGCATTTGATTTTTTTTTTTTTCTTACACTCTGAGATTATCAAATTCTAAAAATTTAAAAACACACGCTCCAATTTTCAACATTACGCGAAAATTATGTCAATAAATTATCTTACTATTACTAATCGGCTTTAACGCATCTCTTTACAGATGAATTCTAGGTCGAGAATTCCTCCGACGTTAGTTAGTTCCATTTCTTCAAATCAATTTTATTTACTTACATGAATTAATTCAATTTAAAATTCATTTAAAGCGAAAATTGATTTTTTTAACCAAATGAATTTAGAATTTTGTTGCCAAATATGTACATAAGGATTCTATCGTATTACGACGTATAATGAATTCACTTCAAGGATTTTCAATTATAATAAGAGCATCATCATCATCATCGTCGTCATCATCCAACACAATTGGATCTTCTTTAGTCCCAAAGCTATCCAACTCACCATCTTCCCGAAATTTATATAAAGCGTTCAAATTATCTAACGCATTCCCTTCAGTTTTAATTATATTATTGAGAGCACTCTCTTCAGATTTAACTATATTCGTGAGAGATTCTCTAGTCTCCTCTCCTTGATCTTGTTGTTTCAAAAAAGTTTTCGTGAGAGATTCTCTAGTCTCCTCTCCTTGATCTTGTTTCAAAAAAGTTTCGAAACCATTTCCATCCTCCGTTTTGATATAATGAGAATCATTATGTTTTTGAGATTGAACGTTCGACGTTAAATGACTTGATTTTTGAGGTCGTGCTTGAAAACTTGATGGTCCTTTATTTTCTTTATCGGTAGGTGTAATGGAATTTTGAGATTCGGATATCAAAGGTCTTCGTTGAATAATTATTTCATCAGGTTCTTCAAATCGTGAGTTTTCTCGAGGCTTTTTTCCATTAACATATGCTGGTCCAACGTCTATGATAGGTTCTGGTAGCAGTTCCTGATCTTGAACTTCTGATATATTATCATGCAAAGAATACATAGACGTAAGTTCGGTATTATCATTATGATTTGACGTATTATTTAGATCTTTTTGTTCTATAATATCTCGTTCATATACATTTCTCACATCCTGCATAATTTGATCATTTGTAGATGTGGAATAATTATATATTTTTTGTGAAGGGTCTTGTTGAATATTTATATTAAAATCATCGCCCAGAATTTCTGAATTAGAATTTAATATTTGATTAATTGAATCGCTTGACCCATAAATTTCTTTTGCCAATAAAAAAATCATTTGATGAAATGTAAATGATTTTTCTTGAGCTATAATACGTGAATAAATTTGTTGAAGGTCTGATTGTGTCATTTTTTTAATACTACCAGAATTAAGAGAACTGAACATTTGATCAAGATTAATTAAGTCGGTATCTTCGTTTGTTCTATCACATTTGGTTGCTGATTTCGGTATCATCCTAAAAAAACAAAAAAAAGTATAGTTAGAAATAATTTTCAAATTGTATATCGATCGATATATCGAAAATCAAAATAGAAAACATTTAAAATTGTTAATAATTTTAAAATCTTTATAAAACAATTACTTGAAACAAGGAAAACTTGTGCTCTATACTTGTGCGTTTAAAATTCTATCTCAAAATTTCAAAAATTACACAGTAATACGATTATTAAATAGAGCACATGCAGATCTTTTAGCATAGCGCAAAAACGTATCCGATAGATTCCGTAGTTGTTACACAAACTATTTATATGAACAATTGAAATTTTGACTCACTAAATTTCCGGGTCGGATGCGTCGGATACAGGTCGGCATTTTGCCCTGAAATTGACAGGGCATAGGATCGATTTTCCGAACACGTGATCTTCCGGCATCAATTGTCTTTGAGAAAAAAATTGATTTATGTTAGGGTTTGGTTTCATGTTGGTGGTTAGAAGGAGCATTATATAGCAAAATTGTGCGAGGAAACTTTTTTGTTAGGCCAGAAAGACGATTTGCTAGTATAAATCTTGCGATAAATACGATTTTTGCAAAACAAACGTTTGTTTTGAATTTCTTTACGTTACACCTGATCCTGATTTTTAATTGGCTAATTGACGTCGGAAGATCACGTGTTCGGAAAATCGATCCTACGCCCTGGTGTTGTTTTTAGCCCTAGTTCTATAGCAAAACTATCAGCTGGACATTTTTTATTAATGAATGGATATGATTTCATTAGTAAAATTTTTAATTTCCGACCATTATTCGATGCATTCCGACGAATTTTGACCCGTAATTTTTATAACGTTATCTGCTTAATCATAAGGTACCCCATTTATAAGTAAAATTTCTTCGTTTTGAGTGTTTCTAGCAGAAAATTTTTTCTAATCGTTTTCAATCGCTTTTTTCAGAAGGTTTTCATAAGAACAAAGGTAGGGCATTTGGTAATTGGTAGTGTTGATTGAGTTTTCACTATATTTAAATTATTAAGCCAAACAATAGATTTATAAATTGTTAAACCGTGAGTGCTATACTAACATAAAACTTTATATTATATTAAACAGACTAAGCAATATAAACATTTTATTTTATCCAAATTGAAACATATATATATCAAACATAAAGAAAACTTTCTCTAATATATAGTATAATACAATTGTGCATTTTAATTACAGTACAGTCAGGCCTCCATAAATGCAAACTCTATAAATGCATTACCTCTCTAAATGCATGTTGTTATCTTGTCTAAAAAATTATTAGTGCTGAAGCACATTTTTTTTAAAAAATTTTCTATATAAAACTACTTCTCTAAATGCACATAGCCATTCAAATTTTAGTATTTAAGGTAGGTTACTCAATATTTAAAGTAGGTTATATAAACTTGATAATCTAATTTTTAAAGCTGCAATTTAATTTGCTTTCCCTAAATGCAAACCCCCTAAATGCATATTTTGGCTTGTCTGTACATATTGCATTTATAGAGGTTTGACTATATCCCTTAAACTGTCCAGTTAAGCAGGCAAATTATTTGTCTGCTTAAATTTTATAAATTTATATCTGATCTATTTTTGTTAAAAATAAAAATATTATATAATTTTTTTTAACTAAAAGCTAAGATTATATAATATTTAAAACTTATTTTTATTTGCTTAATATTTATAAAAAATTTGAGGTTGCTTATAAAAAAAAATTTTAATTTTTTAAAAAAAATTTTAATTTTAAAAATTTTTTTCTTTTTTTTTAGTTTTGCTTAATAAAAATTTAAGATTTAACTTTTATTATCTTAATCCAAAGTTTAGAAAATAAAATTAAACTAACTTTTTTTTTTTTTTAATTCACCAATCATGCCAATATTTTATTAGATGCTTGGTTAACTGCTTAGTTGGCAGCTTTACAGAAATAAAAATTTCTTATCTAATTTACAAATATTGACTAACCCGGTTACTTCTATAATTACCTATGTTCGATCTGCTATAGTAGACTTTTATCTCAATACTAACTGTGTCTGCATGAACTAACTAATTAATATATCACTGAAGGACGTCTACAACCTTACGTATCATGATTGCCCTTCTTTAAACCTTTTTCTCCTAGCTTTTCGAGTAGAAGGATACTACTAATGAAAAAACAAAACCATATATAGAAAATGAAAAGGGGAAAATAAAAAAAAAAAAGAAAAAACCTCTACTACCTAAACGAAACCAAATTTACAAAGATAAAAAGAAAAGGAAGAAGAAAAGGCAAAAGAAAAGTAAAAAGATAACGGCACTATTATTGCCTGTGCTAGACTATAAAAATTATATAGTGCTGCATAGAGAAATACTCCATCATAGTACTATATATAGTAATGAAAAAAATACAAATACGCCTAGTAGAACATTCGAGAAAGAAATTTCAACATGGGTACTCTCCCGACCTCTGACACGTCATTCATTGTTTATTTCATAAGCAGTACCAAAATGCACTCATAACGTCGATTCCAATTAGGTAGACGCATTCCCGATTAGGAAGAAGTAAATACTGCTGATCTTTTGGAGGGGGTAAGCTGGATTTCCCACTTTTTGGTGAAATTTTGAAAAGTCCAAAGGGGAGTAAGACGATACTTGTAACAAATTTAAAGGAGAGTATATTCCAGATAAAACTCATTTTTTTGGTATTCTCCACTGTTTTACCACAGGTTACTTCGTCAACGAAGAAGCTCTTTGCTCTCCACCAAAATTTCTCATATAAGGGCACCACCTCCTGCCAGTTATCTTGTAAGAAGACGCTTTTGGCTTGCATGCCGAATATACAAAGGAGTTTCCAAAGTAAGAGTTGACCTTTATAAAAACCATATTTCTGTGTTATCCTACTATACATTAAATATAAGCAACGCTCCAACAAAAAACTTTTTGTTTTTTTCGGTAAGAAAATTTGGTTCAAGTGATCGTCAGAAAGAGTTTTTTTAAAAATTAAACTAACTTAATTTTTATTACTTTTATAATTTATTAAGCAAATTTTAAACTTTATTTAGTAGTAACTAAAAAATTTTTTGTTGAAAACAATAAAATTTTAAAAAACTTTTTAATATTTTAATAGTAAAATTAAAAATAAGTTTTATTAAAAATATAATATTTTTATTAAAATTAAAAATAGAATAATAAAATATTTATAAAAAGAATATCTTTAATTTTATTCAATAAATAGGTGATCAAGCTTAAATAAATTTTAATAAAACTTAAAAAAACTTTTTAAAAATTATTTAAGCAAACAAATTTGCCTGCTAGACAGTTTAAGAGATATACTATAAAATACTATATAAGGTATCCAGGTAGCTTACAATTTACATAATAAAAATTTGATCTGTATTTCCTGAATATTTTGTACAGAGAAGGGTATATTATATAGAGGTCCCTTGTAAAGAATATTTCTGATTTTGTTTTTCTATATTTTTTTACAAATATAATTTTATATTTTATAATATTATACTAGTAATATATGTAAGGGAGCTCCCAGAAATCAGCTGAATTCTGGGTGGGTCAGCTGAAGTATCAGGTGTAATTCCAGCCAAAATTTTATAATTCTGGCCAAACTTGCAAAATTATTTTTGACCAAAATTATAAATTCATTAATAATATTTGATAATTAATAACTTTTGAACTACTGAACCAAATTTGATAATTTAACTACCAAAATGATCCTCTCAATGAGAGGATTCTAGCGAGCCCAAAACAGTTAAAATCCAATCACAGGATCCTGTGATCAGAATAGATTTGTGTTACTATAAAAGTTTTATAATTTATTAAATAATTGTCCGAAGCGTAGCGAGGACGTTTTTACTTCTACTCCATTTTATGCAATGTCTGTTAAAGATATCCAATCAAACTTTTAGATTAGGTAATACAACATATCTCGCATATCATAAAAACAAAACAAAAAACATCGTGATCAAAATTACTACAATATATGTATTTATTATTGCTTCGGACATCAATTAGCTCCTGATAACCTAGTTATAACCCATTTATAGTTACACAAATTTATTTTAATCCTAGGATCCTGTGATTGGATTTTAACGATTTTGGACTTGTTAGAATCCTCTCATTGAGAGGATTATTTTGCTAGCAAAATCATTGAAATTGGCCCAGTAGATCAGAAGTTATTAACAAATAAAAATTAATTTTTAATTGTTAATAACTTCTGATCTACTGGGCCAATTTCGATGTTTTTACTACCAAAATGATTCTCTCAATAAGAGAATTCAAAATTGTTAAAATCCAATTACAAGATCCTAAGATCAAAATAAATTTGTGTTACTATAAATGGGTTATAATTATTTAACTAGAAAAATGGAACCATTTAAAGTCCGAAGGACCAATATTTGTTTTTTTTATATTACACCTGATAAGCCAATAAACCAATTGTTTTTATTGTTTTTATTGTTTTTTTATGTTACACCTGATCTAGCCAATCAGAATTTAGAATTTGCTAACACACAGACATCGGGTGTACTAGTGCTCTACCTGTAGTGTCCTTCGGACAATAAATTATGAAATTTTATAGTAACACAAATCTACTTAGGATCCTGTAATTGGATTTTAACAATTTTGGGCTTCCTAGAATTCTCCCATTGAGAGGATCATTTTGGTAGTTAGATCATTAAAATTGGCCTAGTAGATCAGAAGTTATTAACAATTAAAAATTAATTTTTATTTGTTAATAACTTCTGATTTACTGGGCCAATTTCGATGATTTTACTACCAAAATAATCTTCTCAATAAGAGGATTCTAGCAAGTCCAAAATTGTTAAAATCCAATCACAGGATCCTAGAATCGAAATAAATCTGTGTTACTATAAATGGGTTATAATTATTTAATAAATTATAGAACTTTTATAGTAACACAAATCTATTNTGTAATACTCTAAAGTTACTATAGTATAAACTTTCGTAATTAATACTCCTATATAATACTCTAAAGTAATTGTAAGTTTTTCGTAAGTTTACCCTTGCATAAAACTTACAGAGGTTTAGGGAGCTTCCAGAAATCAGCTGATTTTTGGGTGGGTGGGTGGGTCAGCTGAAGTATCAAGTGTAATTCTGACCAAAATTTCATAATTCCGGCCAAGTTGCAAAATTATTTTTGACCAAAATTATAGATTTATTAATAATATTTAATAATTAATAACTTTTGATTTACTGGACCAAATTTGATAATTCAATAACCAAAATGATCCTCTCAATGAGAAGATTCTAGTGAGCCCAAAATTGTTAAAATCCAATCACAGGATCCTGTGATCAGAATAGATTTGTATTACTATAAAAGTTTTATAATTTATTAATTATTTATAACCCATTTATTAGTAACACAAATTTATTCCATTCTTAGGATCCTGTGATTGGATTATAACATTTTGGGTTTGTTAGAATCCTCTCATTGAAAGAATCATTTTGGTAGTAAAATCGTCAAAATCGGCCCAGTAGATCAAAAGTTATTAACAATTAAAAATTAAATTTTAATTGTTAATAACTTCTTATCTACTAGGCCATTTCGATGATTTTATTACCAAAATGATTCTCTTAATGAGAGGATTCTAAAAAGCCCAAAATCGTTAAAATCCAATCACAGGATCCTAAGATCAAAATAAATTTGTGTTACTATAAATAGGTTATAATTATTTAATAAATTATAGAACTTTTATAGTAACACAAATCTATTCTGATCACAGGATCATGTGATTGGATTTTAACAATTTTGGGCTCACTAGAATCCTCTCATTGAGAGGATCATTTTGGTAGTTAAATCATCAAATTTGGTTTAGTAGATCAAAAGTTATTTACTATTAAAGTTATATTTAACTTTTTAATAATTGTTAGCTAATTGGGATATCAGGTGTGGGTAGGTAGAGGTAGACTTATAGTAAACAAAAATTAGCTAATTTCTGGAAGCTCCCTTACATATTTTTTTTTTGCTAATGGAGTTGTTTAAGAAGTTGTTTAAGAAACTTGTTTAAATTAACAGCTAATTTGAAAATTAGCAGGATATACGATAAATTTTATAGATCATCTGCAAATTTTAATAATTATTTTCAGTAATAACAGTTTAGTTTTTTGATAATACAGTTGATCCTCCATAAGTACACTAAGTAGAGATAGCAAATAATCTTGTATTTAGTGAGATATTGCATTTAGAAGAGTAAAAATCTACAAAGCATATGTATCAGGAACATAATGAGACTGTGTATTTATAGAGGTATTGTGTTTATTGAGATTGTATTTATAGAGGTCTGACTGTATAACAGTAATAGATTCTAATACTTTTAATAGTAAATTGATTTTATATAATATATATAAGGGAGCTGACAGAAATCAGGTGATTTTTTGGTGAGTAGGTAGGTTAGCCAATGTATCTAGTGTAATTCTGGACAGAATTATCAAATTCCGGCCAAAATTATAAAAAATTTTTTAATTAAAATTATAAATTTATATATAAATTTAATATTAAATAACTTTTGATCTACTGGACCAATTTAGATAATTTAACTACCAAAATGATCCTTTCAAAAGAGGATTCTAACAAACCTAAAATTATTAAATTCCAATTACTAGATCTTAATATTGATATAGATTGGTATTACTATAAATATTATATAATATTATAATATACTATAGAATATTATATAAATCTAGATTGTGCTTACGCTCTAGTAATTGGATTTTAATAGTTTGGGCTATTTAGCATTCTCTCTTTGAGAGGATCATTTTGGTAGTTAAATTATCTAAAATAGTTTGGTAGATCAAAAGCTACATAATATCAAAGTTTTTTATAAATTAATATATAAATTTTTTGCGCAATTTGATTGGCTAATAAGGTGTCAGGTGTGGGTAGGT
>QKWP01003373.1:6573-25132 GCA_003550325.1 Gigaspora rosea | reverse complement strand
TAGAAAACGAGACGCAAGTAAAGATAAAAAAAGAAAAAACAATTAAAAACGAAGAAACGAAAAAAGTTGAAAAAACAAAGATAATAGTAAAGGGAAAAATAGAAGTTTTGTCTATTTCAACATTAAATGTACAAGGCTTGAATGTGCCATTAAAGAGACAATTAATTTTTGAGTACTTGAACAAGGAGGATATAGATATTGTGAGCGTAACAGATACCAAATTGGCACAAAAGGAAGATTTGAGAAGATCATTGCTCAATCAGTACTATTATGTATACATGGCTGCAATCCCAGAAGATTTAGGTTTAAAAAGGGAATCGGCAATGGGAACTGCATTACTCATCAAACCTTATCTTAGACATTACATACACAACATTGAAAGCTATTTGGGAACAGCGATTATGATAGATTGCTTTCTACCTGGAAACTTGAGAACAAGAATAATATCGCTATACCTACCATCAGACAAAATAGAAATATCCCTTAAAACACAAGATAATATAAAGAAATAGATTTCAGATGCTAACAAGAGAAACATGAAGATAATAGTAATGGGAGATTTCAATAATAACATGGCAAGAGCAGATTGTAAAAGAAAAACACTGATTTTTAATACTATGAGTACTAGTAGGATGTTAAGCTTATTAGAAGTAAACAAAATCCAGGATTATACATGGAAAAGAGATCAAATGGAGTCACAGATTGATGATATACGGACATCGGAGGAGATAGTTGTAGATACGTCCTATCCGATAATAGAAGAAGTGGAGCCTTCGGAAAGCGACCATAGAATGATAAAAGTACAATGGAAGCTAAAGAGGAAGTTTGAAGCGATAAGAAGAAAGAAGAAATCCAGAAAAGTTTTTAAGTATAGTGAAATGGACGAGAATAAATGGGAGGACTTCAGAACTGAAATAAAACGGAAAATTGAAGCATTAGAAATAAAAAAGATAACGGATGAAGCTTCTCTAAATAAAGCTTGGCACAAATTATATATTGCCATAAAACACTTAGCTGACAAACATATCAAGTGGTTAAAGATACACAATAACTATTTCGGGGCGAGAACAAAGAAGGCATCAGAGCTACACCAAGGATTAGTCAAGATAAATAAACTTATAAGAAATTTGAAAGAAATAAAATCACATTCTCCACTTTCCTATGAAGAAGTAACAAAAAGGTTTAACAAGAAGATATTTTCTCTGACAACGAAGTTGGGAATAGAAATTAACAATATTAAAGAACAAGATCTCTGGAGCGAAAATATTAAACAATTAGTAGA
Source organism: Gigaspora rosea (assembly GCA_003550325.1). Lineage (NCBI taxonomy): Eukaryota > Fungi > Glomeromycota > Glomeromycetes > Diversisporales > Gigasporaceae > Gigaspora > Gigaspora rosea. Next base: position 23,850 of record QKWP01003373.1, on the reverse strand, counting down.
AAGTATGATAGAGTTGAGGAAATCCATACACGTAACAAGACAAATAGAAAACAATAGCGAAATAAGAGAAGAAATTAGCCTGGCAGTAGAAAGAAGGCAAAACAACTTCCAAACTAATACTAAAAGAATGATAGATAGCATCTTAAAAAGGAAAAGAAACAGAGTCACATTTGACAATATAATAAAAGCAGATGAAGTGATCACTGACGAGAAAGGAATTAAAGAAGAAGTCGTAAAACATTTTAAAAATTGGACTAAACGTAACCCAACGGATGAAGAACACTGGAAATTGTGGGAAAAGGAATACGATTCGGTTTCATCTATTGCACAAGAAGATTACGAAGGATTAATCGCGACAATAGAGTTCGAAGAACTAGAGAATCTAATAAGTGAAGCACCAAATGGAAAAGCCAATGGAGAATCAGGAATATCGAACGAGATGATTAAGAAATTACCACTAGAAGCTAAAAAGATTTTTCTGGAAATATGTAATTTTTGTTTGGCTAAAGAGATAGTCCCGATCGCGTGGAGGCAAGGAGTGGTATACCCTATCCCAAAGAAGAAAGACTTCGAGGGTGACTTAACACAAACCAGACCAATCACACTGATAGAACACTCAAGAAAAATCTTTACGAAAATACTAACTAAAAGATTGAACAAGATTTTAGGACAGAAGAAAGTACTTAATATAAGGAATAACTCAGCTCTACCAAACACATCAACTACAGGGCCAATTCAATGGTTAACGAACATACAAGAATACGCATGGCTAAAGGAGAAGGACTACTGGCTTGTCTCACAGGATATGTCGAAAGCGTATGACTCGGTACACTTGCCACTTCTATGGAAGGCTTTACGAAGAATAAATATACCAGAAAAATTCATAAATTTAACAAAGAATCTAATGGAAAAAAGAAAAAACAAGGTGCTAACGAATTTAGGACAAACCAAAGCATACGAAGTAGAAGATGGCCTAGATCAAGGAGGGACAATGTCCCCGATATTTTGGAGAATATATTACGATCCACTAATAGCAAAAATAGATAGGGATTTCGAGGGATTCTCGATGTCCGTAAAAACACCTACAGGAAGTGAATACAAAACCAGCTTATCAGTAATGGCATATATGGACGATTCACTGTGGATAGCCGAATCAAAAAGCCAACTAGAAGAGATCTTAAAGACTGCATCAAGTTTCTATAAAATGACAGGAATAAAGGTTAATGCGAACAAATCGATATTCCTAACAAATGCAAGAGGCGATACTCCGATGTTTTTCGAAAACCAAATTTTAGAAAGAAGGCAACAAGATGAACCCTTCAGATACTTAGGATGTTGGTTCAAAGAAAAGAAGAATCAAGACAAGATTAACAAGAAAATAAAGGAAGAAGCGGAAGAAGCTATAGACAGGCTTAATAAAAGCAGAATTACAGAAAAACAATATATATACATAGTTAATAGTGTGATATTGACGAGAATAGCATATAGGTGCCAAAACACATATATTAAAGAATCCATGTGCGAGACCATAGATAAGAAAATCATGAAAGGGGTAAAGCAAAAAGCAAGAATTGTAAGAACAGCACCTAACACTTTATTATGGCACTACAACATATATGGTATGAATAAGACGAAAGATATACAACGTTTACAACACGTGAATCAACTATGGAAAGATATGAATAATACGAATTGGGATGAGACACCAGCTTTTATTATCCTACAAGAGCTACAAAACGCGGCAAACACGAACACTTCTATACTGGAAGAGGAACCAGTCTTTCCTAAAGAAGTTAATTTCTCTAGAACCGCAGCAATAATAAAAGAAATGCATGAAACGGAAATAAAACTGGTGAACGAACGCAAAGTATGGCCACAACCACTAAAGGAAAAAGGAACATCAATTAATTATATCCTAAAAAAGATGGAGAAAAAGAATGACATCAAAACAAGCATGAACAAGCACGGTTTAAAATATATAGAACAATTATTAGATGGAGAGTGCAAAAATTTTGTAACATGGAAAGGACTAGCGCACAATCTGGGAAAAATAATAAAGGGTAGAAAACCGAGATGGTTTGAAGCAATATGTACACTAATCACAAATAATGAAAATCCATCACTGAAACTAATAGTTCCAAACCCGTTTACAATAAGGTGCATAACCAACGAAAGTTGGAAGGAGAATAAATGGGTAACTAATAGTGTAGGACTGATAGGAAAAGTAAGAAAGATAGAAGAAAACTTGGCAACTTTGAGGCATTGGTATAGTGAAGAAAATCAAATAACAAGAGCATGTAATGGTTGCGATGAGCATATATCAACTAGAACAAATGCGGGAATAATAAAAATACATACAAGGTTCTTATCAGGAATAATAGTAAACGGTAAAAAAGAAATATACAGTAACATTCAAGATATAACGAGAACCTTTAGAATAAAGAAAAAAGAAACAAGTATAATACTGAGAGAACCTTTTATAGAAAAAAAGCTATTAACTTCCTGGAATTTGAAAAAAATTTTCACGAACATTGAAGATGAATTATGGAAAAAGATTGAAAATTTCGGTCTAGGGAAAGAAGAAGAATATGAAATCGTGGAGGGAAAGAAGAGTGAGGATAAAACTGAAGGTATAGCGATACTGATACAAATGAAATCCATGCAGAAAACGATTGAGTTGAAGGTAGAAAGCTGGCTCACGAAGTTAAAGACGGCTTTAACTGGAATAGCATTAGGATGGTACTAAGTAAAGACAAAGAAGAAGTCAAGATCAAAACCAATATAAAGAGCCTTAAAGAAGTGGTAGAAAGAAAAGTTATACGAGCAGAAGAAAATTTTAAGTTGAAAGAAAATTTAGACCAATTTACGGAAATAATAAGAAGAATCATGAAAATGAAAAGATCGAGAATTACCATCGTATACGAAGAGAAAATAAGCAGAAACAAGACAACAAGGAAATGGATAACGGATATTGTAGGAGAAAAGATTACAACAAATATATATCTGATAAAATTCGAGGGGAAACCTGTTTATTGGAATTTGAGAAGATTTATGAAACAATTAATTAAGGGAAAAATAATTTCGGAATGGAGCAGTCAAAACAGAATCGAAAATTTAAAGAAGAAGACAGAAATAGATTGGAAAACAACATACAATAGCTTAAATATTGAGAGTAGACCACTAGCAAGATATACTTCAACTAAAGCCTCAATAATGAAATCTTTTAAGGTAAAAATGATGATAAATGAACTTCCAACGCTACTAAATATGTATTACAGGGATACCAAGAAAGAGAAAGATCCAATGTGCCCAAGATGCGAAAAGGAGTATGAAAACCAAACACACTGGATATGGTGTCAAGAAAACACATATACAATGAAACAGGCGATTACTGAAGTTTATGAAGAATCTAAAGAAGGGAAGAAAGTACCAGAAAAAACGCGAGAAGAAGAAACAAAAAAATACATAGAATGGTTAAAGAAAACAGAAGTCCCCCCGTGTATTATTCCGAAAGAAAACATCATACCTGGAAGTAAAAATGGAAAGAGGAATCACAAAAAAGATTTTACGAACGTCCTTATGGAAAAAATCTACGAAAAAATATGGATACCCAGCAGAGAAGCAATTAACAACTCTGAAGAAGGAAAAGACAGGAACATTATAAAAAACAATATACCAACAGAACCAATACACGGAAAAGAAACGAGTGGAAACGCTCTGAGAAAGTACACGAAATGGAAAAAACTGTTCATAGATAACAACGTGAAGGTTGATACAATTGAAGACTTCAACTGAGTAGGTCCAAAACCTGTCTTGGCAAAGCTCAGGTTGGGAGTAAATTAGCTCTAGTCTTTTTTTCCTTAATATAGTAATTGTAAAAACATGTATTATGAATTTATAAATTATTAATAAAATGGAAGAGGGAATGGACCTCGCTTTTAAAAAAAAAAAAAAAAAAAATCTTACCCTAACAATAACAAAAAAAAAAAAACAAACAAATTTGTATATTAAAATTTAATATGTTATATATAGTATTACTTTTTTTTTCAAACACCTCGCCAGCCTCAATTATCCCAAATAATGGTGTATCTAGTACCTACCTATCGAGTTCTTATTATGAACTCCAACCCCCATCTCGACTTGCTATATCTGCCACAACCTTTATCGGAAGATAATCTGAAATACCATATTTATAAACTAATAGCCCCTGGATCAGGGACACAGAAATATTTCAAAATCAAATTTTTATTATATAAAATCAAAATTTTTGCTATAAAATTTGTATTATGTGATATAAAATGATTGGTTTATAATGTTCGCCATCTTAATTTCAGCCGGGATTATCATTATTTTTTTCTTAATACTAGGGTTCTGCAATTTGATTTGATCTTCAAATATTTGAATCAAATATTTGATCAAATTCAAATTCAAATTTGACTATATTTGATTTGATCAAATTTGTCAAATATGGCCAAATTTGATGTGATTTGACAAATATTTGATTTGATTTGAAAATTACTATTAAAAATTCAAATTCAAGTCAAATTCAAATTCAAATATTTAAATTAAATCAAATTCAAATCAGAGTCAATTTGATTTGATCAAATTCAAATTGATCCAATATTTGATTTGATTTGAATTTGAGGAACACTACTTAATACTGGTTAAATTGAAATAAATCGAAATTTTTACAAAAATCAACTGAAATATTTGCTTTAAATCAAAATAATATTTCTATGCCCTGTCCTAGTTACCTTGAGGGTCCCTGTAGATGGTGTCCTGCACTGTTGGCACCTAAGTACCAGATTTTTCTATTTTGAAGGAACTTTGACCCCCAAATCCTAGCCAAGCTAGGTGCCACAAGTTTATAAGCAAAGATCTTCCTACTTCATCTTGCAACTTCAGTTACTTTCAAATCAGGTTCTAATTTAATTCGCTGCATAGCTACAAATTCTCGAAATAATGACTGCCCAATTAAGTTTGTTATACAATGACCTAGATTTTTATCTCTCATAGTGTTTAAGTTTTCTAACCAGCTGGCTCTTGTATTTTACCTTTGAAAGAAATTGAACTGGCAACCTTTCAACTTGTATTCTTGGAGCATACAATCCAAAGAACTATATAATATTATATTATATAGTATTACATTATATAATATATATTATATTATTGTATTATACAGTATATAATAAAAAAGATTGTTATTTACTGTATTACTATATTTTAAAAGCCAATAATTAATAATTAAAATCTTTTATAATTAAATTTAAATATTGGTAATTTATAAAAATTTTTATAATAAAACTACTATATATATAAAAAAGCTTTGTTTAAAAAAAATATTACAAAATATTCTATTAATATGTATTAAAACTAAAATTACATAAGTACATATAAATTATATAAATATATATATTAGTTATACTATATATATATAGTATATTACACTAAATTATAATATATAAATTTATATAACTTTAAACAATTGTAATATTACCATATATATTTTATACAACTAGTAAATTAATAGCAACTTATTATTTTATAATAGAGATTCTACTTTATAAAATTACACTTGCAACTGTATATATAATACAAACACAATTATATTAAACTACTACACAACATTAAATGAGCAAAAACAAAACAAGATTATAATTGATCATTATTAGACACCAATTTTTATATTATAAACATCATCGTAGACAACGAAGAAAGTATACTAAATTATCAATCTAACTCACGTTAAAGTAGTACATTGAGTAAGCCGGTGTTATAAGTACTAATTTAGAAATCCTCTGCACTTAGATGCTCCACAGTGGCATGGAATTTTATCAAAATTTTCAGTTGGAAACTATCAATAAATCAAATTAATATAAAATATAACATAATAACAGTGATACCAATAGTAACTAACTTACCTTATAATCATAAGTGATCTCTTCATTCTTTTGTATGTTCCTTTTCGCGTATATGGCTATTTTTTTATGTCCTTTGACATTAAGAATCTTAGCATTACAATTCGGCTTTAATTTTCATATAACGCCCATGATGAACTAAAGAAGTCAATAAACTTTTCAAAAAAATTTAACAATCTAATTCAATTAATACACAACTTACCTCACAAGAATGATTTATTAGCCTAGCATTATTTCCCATTCTAGTGGCGTCGATTATTGTATCATCACCAACTCTAAACATATAACTTCCATCAATCCCTTCTGCTTTATATTTTCTTTCTCTTAAATCTGCAACTGCCTGTCTAATTAATTCTCCTGTATATTCGATTACAAATTCTCCACACTTTATTTTTTCCAAAGTGAAAAGTCCATAATGGTGTATTGATGACTTTGCTATTGTAAGTTCTCTTTCTCGTGATTTTAATGGGTTGAATTGGAGATAATCTTCCGACGCGGTGGCCATCCTTGCATGTAATTCTCGTCGTTTTGCCCTTGATTCACGTGGACTAGGCGCCGGAGCTGTGGCATTTGCATATGGTGTACCAGCAATACCATACGTAACATATTTACGTTTTTCTTCTGGTGGTATTTTGTAATACCCTTCAGTCCTAGCACATCCTGTTTTATGAGGTCCTGGATCAGGTGCATAGTCTTTATATGAATATACAGTATCTGGTTATAAACAATATATACCAGAAAAGTTAATAATAATAATATTATTATTATTAATATTAATATTAATAATAGATAACCTACCACCAACTCTGACAGTATACTCCTCTTTTTCTACCCAATCTATTGGTTCACCATCACTATCCAGTTGGTTATTCTGCTGTAGAGTTAGATAAAGTTTGATCATGTCTAAATCAAATGCATCAGTAATACCATCTTCCGGAGTAAGGTACGGTCTTTCAACCCATTCTGAGTTGAAGAACGAATCACAATCCTCCGTTTGTCCCTCGCTGTTTGAATTTGATCCACTTGTTTGTTTTGCATTGTCACTAGTTGTATCATCTACATATTGATTCCTGGAGGAACTTGATGTCTCAGGCGCACTAAATGTTTTTGAACTAGGCATTAATGTGTTTTTAGATTTTGGACCTTGAATCAAATTGTTTTTTTGCTTGCGACTAGATTTAATTTTTGTACTTGATCCTGAAGGCGTAGCGACAAAAATTCGATTCTTTAATTCACGATGTTTTAGTGTGGGATTGGTAAAGTTGTAGCTACTACTTTTAATTTTTTTGACCGTTTCAGATACATTTGAAGCACTGGATTTATTATGCATTTTTTTACTAGCTTCAGATATACTCGATGAGCTTAGTTTTTGATCTTTTTTGTGTATTGATTGTAGCTCAATGTCATTGTTTTTATCCGTATTATCTATATTATTCAATTTTTCATCTTTAAAGGGTGACGGATTTATAACATTGGACGTTGATTTCTTCGTATCTTCTAGCGATGATGATTCAGATGATGAATAGTCCCAATCACTAATTTTTGGTCTTTCAGCTCGTTTACCAGGTTTGGTACTTTGTTTGATATTTTTTCGACGAATGTTTCCGTACAATTTATCATCAGTATCTTGAGTACCGTAGCCATCTGATTCATTATCGCCCGACTTCGAAGATTTCTTTGTTATCGATTTTTTCGAAGTAATCTTTTGCTCAGAGTCTCGATTAATATCTTTAGAATCATGTGTGGACAGATGCTTCTGATCTTTCGCCAAAATTTCTTGTTTTCTCTTTGAATCTTTCGTGTTCAAGTTTGAACGTTTTCGGAAACTTGGAAGATCTTTTAGGTCGTGAAATGCCTCTGAAAAACTTATGCCTATTTTTTCCTCTTCTTCAATTTTGATGCTAGAATTGAGTTCCGTATTATCATCTTCCTTTTCAATTTTGATTTTCTTTTCATCATTGCGCGACATTTGGGATCTTTCCGATGTATTCCGACTATATGAATAGTCACGATCACGATCATTGCTGCGGTTGTTATCCTTATCGCGACTTTGATCGTTTTCTCGACCACGTGAACGAGCTATATCTCGATCATGTCTACGGCTACTTTCATATTCACGACTTGAAGCGCAATCACGATCACGGCTACGATAAGAATCATGATATCTACTATGATTACCTTCTCTGTCACGATTCCAGTTTTGAAAACCGTTGGGACTTCTATCGCGACTTCGACTTCGACTTCTATCAGCAGAATACTTGCTTTTATTAGGTCTATCTCTTGAAGAATTTCGTCTTCTACGATCTAAACTGTAACGATCTGAATCATATTGTATATGATCATATTCACGCCATGATGATGATAACCGTGTTCTAGATTCAACTGGATATCGCCAGGTTGGATCAAATGGATTTCTTTCAAACCCTTTAACCTTAATATTGCGTGGAGTCGATTCTTCAGTATTTGAATCGATTTCACCATCTTCCTTGTCATCATTCATAAATTGTATATCTTGTTTCTGCTCATTCTTATCCAAGGCTTCACTAAATAATTTTGCAGAATCTTTCGATGACCCTTTAATATCTGAGTCAAAATCTTTCGAAGACACTTTAGATGTTGAAAAAGTTTTTGATAGCACCTTAGATGCTGGAACAGAATCTTTTAATGAAATTTTAGAAGAATCTTTTACCAGAAGCTTTGTTGTCAACGTTGAATCCTTCGTTGAAATAGAATGTATAAATTTATTATTGATGCTATCTAATGATCGAGATGGTGGTGGATCCAATGGAATTTTTATTGGAGGAGCTGGTGGGGGTGCCATTGGTGGGGATGGGGATGGTATATCATCAATTTCCATATCAATGTCATTTGCCAATGGTGTTGATTTATGACTATTACTAGGTGAATGTGATCCTTTTTGTGCCTGATCCTCTGAAATATTTGTATCAATTGCAGATTTCAACTTTGATCCTAACTCGAATTAAATATTAGTTTTTTGGATAAGTAAATTGAAGTATATTAATGATAATTTATTTAACACTGTTAATATAATTACAAACCATCATTATCCAGTTCCACTTTAATCGGTGGACCACCGGATATTTGTTTGCCATTAAACCTAATAACAGCCTCTCTCGCCGCATTCAAAGCTGCACCATCATCATCTCCATAATAAGTAACTGTTGCGACCCCAATACTATGGTTATAGTCTGGATGTTTTTCGATATTACATTCTCGTATAAATCCACATTCTTCAAAATTTTCCCGAATTTGAGATTCAAGCATGAATTTATCAAGGAATGATATGATGATAGTAGATTCTTTACGATTAGGAGCTTTTTTATCTTGCTGCATTATGATAAAAATCGTGAGAATATATAGATTATATATATTTGTACTTTACAAAAGTATATATAATCCAATATTTTCTTTAAATACCTCATATGTCAGAACTTGTAATGACTTGCAATATTTTTGTCGCTTGACATTAAGACTCAGTGCATATTCGCGATTTATTCGTGGATCTCCTTTAGGTTGTCGAAGTTGCTGAAATAAAGTAAAAACAGCATCACTGCAACGTTATAAAATATGAAAACATCAGTGAATTGAATAATTGATATATACATGTTCAATATTTTTTGTAACTTTAGCATTTGTTTCTGCCAATGTTTCAGGTGTTAAATTCGGTTCATAATATATTAGAGGGCCTTCGTTACTTTGATGATCGTCTTTTTGAAGTGCTGATGAATTAGATTCGGAGGAAGCCGAGCGAGGACAATATGGTTTTAGTAAAACCCTACAGGTTTTTATATCTACTTCAGGAAGTAAAAAGAATTCCGGAACCTCGGTCATAGGAGTGATCGTGCCATAGTTAGCGGGAGTATTGGTTATGGGGGTAGTGACGATGTCAAGATCAACTGAAACGTTTGCCGTAGGAGTTGTAATCGTGTCGATCGTGTTATAATCAGTCGATGGTTCGTATTTGCTAATATTTGTAGTAACATTCGTTGTGGGAGAGATCGTGCCAAAGTTAGTCGAGACATTGGTCGTATGGATAGTGATCGTGTCAAAGTCAGTCGGTGGTTCGTATTTACTAGTAATATACATATTTTCTTCTTCTGATTCCTGAAAGAGCATTTCACGCAAAGAGTTTATGAGTCAAGATTACTAGATTGGAAAAAGCATTTGAAGCGAATAAAGGTTTTGGTAAATTGATCGCACTTTGTGCAACATAGGTAAAAAAAGTATAAAGTATACAAGTTGATCACATGGAGTGCTCCGTATTAAAAGGGCCCATTTTTACAATTTTTTGAAAAATGAGTTTTTATCAAATTCATGTAAATTTTGACATGACTGATATTTTTCAATTATTAATGAAAGTCGATTTGCATAATAAAAAATCAAGATAATGTAAAAAGAAAAATTACATGAGGCTGCGTAGAGCCAACACGTCACGAGATTATCCGATAGTCACATGCCGTCTTTAACCAATCAAAATAGTGAAATTTAATTAATCCCGGATCAGTCCGAAAATCAAAACAAGTGGTTAAGCTCGATTATCTCAAAATGAGATAAATGTAAAAATGGGCCCTTTTAATACGGAGCACTCCACATGATTACGTCATGATAAGTAGTTTTTCCTTCGATAATTATGTCAGTAAATCCAGTCAACCCTCCACGACCTGCTCTTGTTGCAACAAATGAAGATAGTTTTGCCTATATTACTACAACATCAAGATGGCCAATAATCGTTACAAAAATTATTGACGACATTTACAAGACTCGTCACTCTTTAGATCTTTCAGAAGTTGATAAACTTAAAGAAGGCAAAGAAATTATTGACTCTATAGGAGAATTGAAGTATAATATGCAACGAAAAAAACCTTTGATGTATGTCTAAAATACATCTTTTAATGAAACTCAGAAATAATTAAATTTATTAACGTTTATTTGTAAAAGTCCAATCGAAGATGACGGAGATCCGGATATTAGCACTTGGACGTATGTTTTCAACACTTATTTCAAAGATGTCAACTGGTATTCAGCAACTTGGCTGTTTACAGAATGTTATTTATATCGTCGAATTCATTCTATACTTGCAAGAACCAAACATTGGAACGATTACGATCCTTTTTTTCGTCAAAAGGAAGATACTTTTAAAGCTTCATATAATGCAATTATCGAAATCGCGAAACGCATTGACGAATTGGTTTATATTCCAAAATTGCATGCTGATAATGAGGAAGTAAATTCTGGTAGAATTATTTTCCATGAACTTGTCCAAATATCACTTTGGGGTAATTCAACAGATTTGTCTTTACTTACCAATCTTAGCTATGAAGATATTAATAAATTGCAAGATATGGGAACAAAGAAATTAGAAGAATTAGAGAAAAATATTTTAGTGAATGATTTAGAAAAAGCGTGGAATTATATATCAGAACATCGTAATTCTAGAATTGATATTATTCTGGACAATGCTGGTATAATTTCCCTATTTTAAGCTTTTATTATATGTACAAAGCAATTAATTTATGTATTTGAATTTAGGATTCGAATTATATGCGGATTTAGTTTTATCAGATTGGTTAATTCAATCCGGATACGCAAAAGAAATTTATTTCCATGCTAAAAAAATTCCATGGTTTGTTTCAGACACGACTCCGAATGATTTCAATTGGATCCTCCAAACACTTCAGAGTGAAGATTTCTTTTTATCAGCATCTGACATGGAAAAATCTTTTCTCAAAAAGTTTTCAAATCGTTTGCAATATTATATTGACAATTCGAAATTTATCCTTACTTCCGATTATTTCTGGACATCACCATATTCGTATTGGCACTTGGCGGAACAAGCACCTGATTTATACGCTGATTTATGTATGTCTAATCTTGTAATCTTTAAGGGTGATCTTAATTATAGGAAATTGGTATATGATTGTAAATGGGAGACTACTACGCCATTTAAGGATGCTATTGGACCCTTGGCAAGCATGAAAGGATCTCCACCTATACTTACTTTACGAACAGGTAAAGCTGATGTTATGGTTGGGCTTGAAGAAGGAACTGAAGAAAGATTAACTGCTAATGAAAAGGATTGGATGTATTCTGGAAAATATGCAGTAATTCAGTTTAATATAGGAAACAAATAACACTTTTTTTTGTAAAGGAATTGGCATTTTTATCTATTTTAAAACATAAATTAATAAATTAGGGTTTTTCCCATTACGCATACAATAGTACAACTTTAAAAATGGTCGTTATTTGTCAATTGAATGATAGTTGATGTAAATAGATCTTCCAGGGTAATAATTTTAATGTCGGAGCCTGTCATCGTTTAGCACCTTTCAATTTATATTCATACATAATATTCATGAGACACTTGGTGTTGCCGACGATGTTGAGGTGTTGTCGAAATTGCATTTGTTAAGGTGTTCCGAAGAAGTTATATTTGTTTGTCGGATAGTCGCCTTTTTTTTTTTTTTGCTAATATTTGCAACGATCGCGATCATTATTTCGATCAATTGTGATAATTGAGCATCTCTATCGGGAGAGTTACTTGAGAACACCCTCACCAAATTGTAATGAATACTGTTATTCTATTCTCATTTTCAAAAAAAAAAAAACTTTTTGTTGCTGTAAAGCAACTTTTGCTAATACTTCCGTAAATTGATTCTGTTGCTGTTGCAACAAAATTTAAATTGGCTAAATCATTAAGAAAAGAAGTTGAAGCCTCGGCAGCTGTTGAATAGATTGTTTTGATTTTTTTGTGTGTTAGGTGGCATTGCGAAGATCACGAAAAATAAAAAAAAAAGCATGCTCAAGTATTTAATTCAATCAATATCGTCATTAATTGTCATGTATATTACTTAATCAATTGATAGAGCTTTGTATTCGTACTCGTTATTCGGATAATACTCGTATTGGGCGAATATTCGAATAATTTTCATTATTCGTCTTTTCATACATAGTAAGTATATATGATTAGCTGGTTCATATCTATATAATATATTTTATTTGTTGTCATTCAGCGAATATTCGATTAGATATTTGCCAATCATATCTGATATGAATTGTCTCCATCGCGTATTACGATATCATTTGCCAAAAAGTTTAATAACAATTATAGGACATGTCCTCTTGAAATAAGTTTATAATAAAAATCATAATAAAATCATATTAGTCATAGGACATGTTCTTTGCATTGCTGTTACTTATAAATCAAATGAGTTGACTTAAATTTAATATTTGTGAAAATGTACATAAATCTTTTTTTAAATTTTAAATATATATTTTTTAGCATTTAGTTTAAAGCCAAAGTTTTTAATCTCTGGTAGTTTGAAGCTAATCTTTTTTTAAAGTTGGTCAATTCTTTACTATGTTTTTTATTAAGTTAAATAAGTGACTTACCCTATATAATAATATAATCTTTTAAAAATATAAAAAATACCATTAAGTAAAGGTTTTTTGTGCTTTAATTGAAAGTTAAAGAAGAGGTTTTTCTGATTCTAAAGTAGTTAAATTATCAAAATTGGCTTAGTAAATCCCAAAATACTTGGGTCAAAAAAGAAAATATAAAGATTTGCAAATTCACTATTATACAAAGTATTATAATTTATATCAGGAACAGGAATAGTAAAAAATATAAAAAATAGCGATTTATGTTAATTATATGTAACTCAATATCCCTAGACCAAATCAACGATCACTTGTACACATATTCTGCAAAAACTTTAGTATTAATTTTGTATAAACTGAAGACATACTTACATAGGTCCTACGGCGGTAGCTATTATTTAGAGATAGAGTTAATTGACTATCTTGCTAGTAGTCTTAAAGTTTATCACTCACTGCTTTACGGCACTTGTTGTTTAGAGACAAAGTTAATAGACTGTTTGCCAACAAGTTTAGAGTTTATCACTCACTAGTAGTAGGAAAAGCCTTCCTGGGGTGTCTGCCATAAGGTGAAAGTAAGGGCATATGAAGTTGATAAAGAAGAACCCATACTCCTTCCCTTTTACAAGTGAAACCTGTATATTGGCCTCCCACTCGGTTTTTTCAAAAATTTTTCCAAAAAGTGGCGATTTCGGCTTACCCTCTCCAGAAGATCAACATTGTTTACATCCGAGAATGGAAACTCTAGTGCATGAAGTCACGAGAAGTCACGTGCTCGCAATGCTGCCAGGTGACCACGTGTTTTTGGCGAAGGACTAATGTCGAATGGATGGAATTAAATAAATTTTCACTTGGTGGATCTCGACCTCGTAGAAGATGTAGGGTTATGTAGTTACACTCTTTATTGTAATACAGCGCTGAGATTATAGAGACTGTGCTGTATAATTTTTACAAGTTTAGTATAGACTTTAACTATACCTATCTAGATTTATTTTGTTTTCTTTCTTTTTCTGTTTTATTCTTTTCTTTTGTTTTTCCTTTTTCCCCTCTTTTTGTTTTTTCCCTTTTATACTTTTTCGGTTTCTTTTTGTTTTTGTTTTATCTTTTCCCTTTTTTCTTTACATGCTCTTTGTGAAGAAGTTAAAATTTTAAAAAAAGAAAGGCGGTCTTGATATGGCATCCAACACCAGTCGGTGATTGACAGAATAAAATCGGACGATAAATTCTAAGACCGGATTGAGACGAATGGTTGATATGGCAGATCGGTTTGGGAGATAACTTAGTTATCGCTTAGAGAGTCTTTTTTACATAGAACATTAGTAGTCATATTTTGTACTTGTACAAGACAGCTAGACTGCATAGTTCATAATAAAAAAAGGCAAGATCGCTGAATGCAAAAAAAAAATAAAAAATAACCTTAGACCAAATTGTGATCAAATTGATATTTTTACAACTTTATATACAGCATAATAGTATGTGAATTTGTGGTTAGAATTATTATATACAGACCAAAATTAAATTAAATTTAAAAATTTAAGAAATCATAATTAGGGTTTCTCGCATTTTCTTAAAATAGCATATTGGTTTCGAAATAATATCCATGTGTGTCCCAATATAATGTACACTCCAAATGCCGAATTAATAATACACTAAAATAACAACATCAGCAAAATAAATTAGTGATTCTGGCCGATCAAAATTTATCGGCTAGGCTAAGCCGATAAATTTTGATCGGCTTAGCTGGCTTAGCTGATTTTCTGATTAGACTATTAGCATGTGAATACTGACTATATAACTCATAGAACTTTATTAATTAATGTTGCGTTTGCACGTATAGTGAATGAAAATGTCATGTAAATATGTATGTACAATAAAATGTTTTTTGTAGAAAAAAAGTTTGCACATATGACAATTGCAATAATAAAAACATGAATAAGAGAATCTATATTACAATAGTGAATGGCCTGAGTGTTATTATTATTTTTTTTTTTTGCTTTGACAATCCTGCTTTTATTAACTAGGAAGACTGTATATCTTTGTACACAAAATTTCAGCTTATAGCTACTACTGAAATCCCTCCTTTCTCTAATAAAAACTTACTCGCGCTACATAATGTCCGCTAAGTACGATCTGCCGCAACAACAATTTTCTCATACAGGGGCATGCAACTCTCTGCACGTGCTCCTCCATAATCACTGATTGGCTGCTATTAGCTTTGTCAAGATTGCCGATTTCTTTAAATCCTCCTCACCTAGCTTCAATGGTAGAGTGATTTCAATCCAAGAACAAAAAGAAAAAAGGTACAAGCAAGAAATTTAAAAGGGAAATAAAAAAAAGAGCAAACTACAAAACCTAAGCGAAATACCAAATACAACAAAAAGAAAAGAAAAAAGATGAGAAAGACAAAGAAAAAAAAACTAATTTATAACAAACACATAAAAGAAATGTGTGGACGTAAAAATTATATAATACTGTATAGATGTAAACTATATAGCAGAGAAATATACACTAACAAACTATGTCTAATTTTATAAAAGAAAAGAAATTTCTACGAATATTCCAGAAAAATCTCTGACACGTCATTCACTGTTTACATTGTAGCAAAATGCGCACTCATGACGTCGACTCCAATTAGGTAGGCACAATCCTGATTTGGAAGGAGTAAATACTGCCAATCTTCTGGAGGAGTAAGCTGGGTTTCTCACTTTTTGGCGAAATTTCAAAAAAACCAAAGGAGAGTACCGAAAGTACCAACTTGTAAAGGACTGAAAGAGTATATGCTATACAAAATATTATATTCAACTAAAAGTATGCTTCTACTAATGTTTCCACTCCTTTTGACAAAAACTTTAGAGTTTTCGGCTCTACTACATCTTTTATAGTACCAAAGTAGGACCCCGAACAATATATATAGAGATTACATTGAAATTTTGGCTAAAAAGGTTACTTTTTTACAAGAATGTTATATTTGAAAAGTGGATATTGGTCAAAAGGTTACATTTAAAAGTGGATAAAAGCTTTTAATGTTATATTATTAAAAGTGGATAAAATTAATAAGTTTTAAATAGGTTGTATTTAAAATTTGGATAAAGAAAAATTTTTTTAAAAAAAAAAGTATTGTTATATTTAATAATTGGGCGTTATTTTATGCCGACCCGTCGCCATAGCGACCCCGTGATTGACCAATCAAATTATCATGTGATCACATGATTCACGTGATCGAATTTGATTGGTCGATCACATATACTTCTATTAATGTATTAAAAAAAATAAACTTAAATTAATTTATTAAAAAAAAAAATAAATAACGACAAAAATTAATTTATTAAAAAAAATAAACAATCGATGAAACTTAAATTAATTTATTAATAAAAAAAAATGAAATCTAATACAGATATAATAGCAAAACAAAAAAAACGTAATGCAAATATAATACAGAAAACCCATTAATGGCAACTCTGGTACTCCAAAGCAGTACACGACACCAACGACGGAGGTACAAATGACTAAAAAAAAAGGTAGTTTTTAATAACTAAAAAAAAAAAACTAACAAAAATAAAAACTTAATTTAGAAATCCCGATTCAGGTCCTATTTTATATCTAGTCGCCATTTCCAAATGAAATACCACGGCGATACAATACCTAAGAAAAAATCCAATTTATATATATGCATAAAAAAAAAAACAAAAAAAAAATACTTATCCTACTTATTTTAAAGACAGTCCAGGTTTAATTTTGTATTTAGTCGTTATTTTTTAAATGAAATACCTAAAAAAAGAAAAAAGTTAGAACTAGAACTTAAAAAAAAAAACAAAAAAAAGTAATACTTATCATAAAACTAGCCTATTTCATCTTTAGTCTACGCCTCCACTTCTAAAAGAAGAAAAGTCTAAAGATAAAATTAAAATAATTTAAAAAATTTGAAATCTAACCTACCTGATCCAAATACAAACGAAACTATATA
>QKWP01003372.1:0-20383 GCA_003550325.1 Gigaspora rosea | reverse complement strand
ATAAAATTTAGTTAATAAAATAATAAAATTTAGTTAATAAAATAATGCATATACGATATATGTTATTATGTATATATGTATGGACATATGCTATTATATGTTACCTGCACGTAAATATGCACGAGACAATGCACGAGAAAACACATAAAATTGTACGTAAGTACGTGCAGCGTTGCACTGAATCCGCGCCCTTTTACGTGCCATGAACTTGCTTTCCCGTGCATTGTCCGTGTATATTTACGTGCAGGTTTGTGTGGTCACGTATTCAAACTTTTCCGTGTATTTCAGTATTATTCCGTGCTGTAATTTCTCATAGGGTTAATACGTTCCTGGTTTTAGTGCGACTGCGTCGCGCAGCTATCCTAATTGTTTAATAGAAGAATTAAGTTCTTATCGATGTAAATAAAGACTACCCTTATTATTATTAAATAAATCATACCTTTCTTTGAATACCGAAATTATACTTATCTTTGAATTCGACTTGTAACTTTAATAACCCTTTTCGTAACTCAATTCGACGGACTGAATTGACTTGTAACCTCGAATCGGCTTTATTAAGACTCGAATTCGATATAACCCGTTTTAGTTAATCCTTCGAGGTTATACACGTGATGCATATCGGCCTACCGATAGGTCTAGAGTAAAGTCTTTTAGTTTAGATATTTATCCGATAAACGTTGTTTCTTTTAGTTTCACCAGTTTCAGCCGGTTCTTTTTATAGTACTTATAACCTCCTGCACCTACGGGAAATTCCTAAACCTCTACATCGACACCCTAAACCCCGTGATACACATTTCGATCCCACCAACCCTCTACATAACCTATATATTCTTATATTTATATCTCTCTCACCGTACACGGTTGGAGCGTAAATTGGCACTATTGTCTAGATTGTTTTACCCGCTCTCCCAATCAACCGTTACAATATACAACATCATCTGATTTTAACAATGTAATACACATTTAGCGTACAATATTTTCTACCAGTGTTTAAAATTCAAATTTAGTATTATGTTCTCAAAAAGAACAGTTTTAAATTCTTGATCTCAAAAATTGTTTAATTCTCTGCGAACACTAGGACATCAACATGATAATACTGAAAGAATAAATATCAGACGTTATAATTAGTTATTTTCTGTTCAAAACTTCTGGTGCAATATAAGATAAATCTCCGTCTTTTTGGTTCGAATATTGGACAAAAGGCCCAGGCCAGCGATGTACCAGTAAACAGTATAAACAATGACAAATTAGCATCGTTACTTGTCTTATTCTGAAACCATTGATCTTATCTTGAAACAATCATAATATTATTTAGTAAACAAGTTTAATTGTGACAACTTATTTGTAACTAACCTAAATATTATTTGCGATCTATATAGAAATAAAATGTAAATATAAGTTAAATCTGTTACTACTTTGCATAGTTACTGACCTTAAGACAATTTCATTTTCAAAGAATTGAGTAACATATTGCAACAGCACGTACCATCTTTTTCCAAAAAAAAAAACTCCCTTTGAAAATAAACTACACCGCTTTGATCAAAATCTTAAAATCCCCTTTTATCCGAAATAAGATGCCAACCTACGATCGATAATAGTCGCTACATAGTAAAGTCAAATTTATTATGTAACTCGATTATAATTGCTTAAGTAAACTTGTTTGGGAGATTAAATACCGATGATTCGTGATCCGCCTGGGAACCAGTGAAAATCATGTGATTGTTGGTGATTTTAACTATTAAATTTCTCCCTTTTCAGAATCTGTCGTTTCCCTAGGATACATCAATTTCGTACTAACAGCTAAGTAAACCTCCCTTGTGTGCATAACAGCGATGTAGAGGAGAAAATTTCGAGCATGGATCATGAGATATAGGTTACAACTTTATGATGTCGAATCCTATCGTTTTCCCGACAATGTCAAAATCCTGATAAGTTAGTCCGTATTAGGTTTGGCTAGGGTTAGTTCCAGTCAATTTTGTCGCGATTTTATTTTTCAGGAATTGATTGTCGGGAAAAGATAGAGACCCATGATGCAAACAAAGAAGTTTTCACTGGTTCCCAAGCGGATCACGATCTTTTTCATATTGCCTTTGACGTTCTCATCTTCAAGTCTTCAATTACTTAAAGAACGAAGTGCACTGTCAACTAATTTAATACTATCAGATACCGTAATAGATTTGGTTGCTGTTGCTTTTGGATAAAAATAAACCGTAAAACATGTTAATCTTAAATGAGCTGCTTTGTACATTTAAGGGAAAATGTGATTGACCTTATAATTAATTTTACTTTCCCTTTTATATGGTTTATTTAAGACTCAACAATAATTTTTTGTTATTTCTGTATTTTATTCATTAATACAGTTTTTATCGATTAATAAACCGTATATTTTGAAGGTATGTTCAGAAATACTTACATTTATATCGAGTGCATAAGTTAAATTATGCGTATAATAGAAAATGTAATTACGAATTTTTTATAAAAATACAACATTTCTAATTAGGGATCAAAGCTGATTAATTCAATATTCAATTGAAATTAGATTATTTTCTATTAAATTGGCTTCAACTTTAGATGGGGCAGCGCCAATCAAAACGAAGTTGATTATCCTCCGAAAATTTTTACACAAAATGATAAAAAATTCGGTAACATGTTGCTTACAATAAATATTAATAATAATTGAAAATTTTCGCATTCTTATTGATAGCACACTACGTTACAATTATACATGCTCTAATCAGTGTTTAAAATTGGCATGCACACGATGCACATGTGCACATATATTTTTATGTGCATAAAATTTTAACAAGTTAAGTGCACAAATGTGCATCTAAAATTTTATAAAAATAATGCACAAAAAGTTATGCGCAACAAAAAATTTTAAATTTTTATGCACAAAAAATTATGTACATGAGAGAACTTTAAATTTCAATGCACAAAATATATTAATAATATATATTAACAATATTAGTTATAATGATAATAATTTGTAATTTGCAAATCTACTACTTTTCTAATTTAAGCAATTACTATTGCTATTACTATAAATAATACAGTAATATATGAATAATTGATTATCATATTACTACTAAGATTCAAAGAGGTAATTGTAGTATTTTTACAAAGTGAACTTGAAATAGATTTTACTCCTTCAATATTAATTTAATTAAAGAGTGAATTCACATTTCACGGCAGCAAATATTATGAGAACATGTGTGATAAAAATATATGTGCATGAAAAAATTTTTTTTACATGCACACATGTGCAACAGGTTGTTTGTTTGTGCACTCAAAACCTTTCCAATTCATGCACGCTGTGCAAATAGTTTTAGATCTGAATTTTAAACACTGGCTCTAATGTTTTTATCTTTATGTGTAACTATTTTCGAATAATAATCACTATGTTGCGTTTTGATTGACTTTGCCCCAGATAAACCGGCTTTCAGCATTGACCAATCAAATCAAATGAAATTTATAAAGAAATAATCAAATCTTCTGAATTTCTTAAGGTCACTGATTATTTGTCATTATTTTTGCACATTGAATATACCGTAGATGTTCTTTCAAAACTAAAAATGACTTTTACAGTGATTTTTTGTTAGTGAAATGTTACGTCTTCAAGTACTTTAAACTACTAAATCATTTACCCGTCAAATTGTTTGCACCAGCATGCTCTTCTATGAACAAAATTTTGGGATGTTGGCAATGTTTTAAAACACGTGAATTTCAAGTTACGCATCAATTATTAGTACGTAGTGTATTTTTCACCGTCCAAACACTGGATCGGGTAAACTGATGGTCACCCTCACGCTACCTGTGAACAGAATTTTATGTGATAAGAATTTTATGTGATCGATAAAAAATTTGGTTCATTGACTTTTTGCCTTTTTATATAAATATATATATATATATATTGCTTTTTTTCTTTTCTTTTTTATTGACCCGTCGGTTGACCCGAGTGACCTGCCAAGTAATCCGATGATTTTTTTAGTATACTTCATGATCAACAATTTTCTTTTGTAAATTTGGGTGTTGTGTTACGAATAGCACATAAAAGTAATGCAATGAAAATTAAAAAAAAAAAAAAAAANNNATAATGTCGTTATTGAAGTTGGTCAAGCACCGAACAACCAAGTTTTTAAAGCACATTCTGTCATTCTAAATTCTCGATGCTTATACTTTAAAGATAAATTAAATGCTATCGATTACAAAAATGGCGTGAAGACAATTAAAGATATAGATATTTCTATCAAAGTGTTTGACATCATAATTAAGTAAGTAATATAATAATAAAAAAAATAATAATTGCAAACAATTAAAGTTGATTACCTAATTGCAAAGTTTTTAAATCAAATTTAACATGCAGGTATATTTATGATGGTACTATTTCATTAGAGAAGGTTGACGTTTCTGTTATCTTTGATCTTTTAATCGGTTCTAATGAGTTTGGTCTTGAAGAATTAGTTAAGCATATTCAATCACTTTTAATCGAAAATAATGCTTCTTGGTTACGTTTAAACTTTTCTCGTGTTTACCAAGCTAGCTTTAAAGATAATAATTTTGATGCCTTACAACACTTCAGTACTAATATCATTGCAAAGTATCCAAATATAGTTTTTGATTCTGATGAATTTGACACACTGTCAGAAAATATCCTAGTCAATATCTTAAAGCTGGATAATTTACAAATGGATGAAGGATTAATTTGGGATTATGTCATTAGATGGGGAATTGCACAGAACACTTCTTTATCATCTAACCCTAAACAATGGTCTGATGCAGATTTTTTAATTATGAAGAATACACTTCAAAATTGTCTTCCTTTAATTCGTTATTTCCAAATTTCTGGTCAAGATATATTCAAAAAAGTTCGTCCTTATCAAAAAATTCTTGATCCAATTATATGGGAAGATATTAAATGAAATTTATGATGCCAAATCAAACTATCACCTCTCAAATTTTACCCCCTCGTAATCCTTCATCAACTTCACTGCCTTCACGGTCTGATCAATCATTAATTTTAATTACTGATAATAATGAAATGAATTTGAACTAAGTAATGTATATGAATTAAGAAAACGAGCAAAATATCATTTTAAAATGAAAAAATATAATGAAGCACTTGAAGATTTAAATAAAGCGTTAGAAATTGGACAAAATAATAAATCTAGGATGGATATTACATCCATATTAGAAATTCGCGGAGAAACATATTTCATGATGGGCAAATATGAGGATGCACTTTCAGATTTAAATGAATTAAATAAATTAAAAGAAGATTTAAACACTACACGAAAAATGCTTAGTGAACGAGGAACCATTTGTTTTTTAATGGGTCGATATAAAGAAGCATTTGCAGATTTTAATAAATTATTAGAAATTGAATCAAATAATTACATTAATTTGCAGATTCGAGGAGAAATTCATCGTATAATGAGGAGATATGAAGAAGCACTAGCTGATCTAACTAAAGCATTAGAAGTTAAACCAAATGATCTAGCTACGTTAACAATTAGAGAATTTATTTATCGCTCAATAGGTAAACATAATGGAGCGCTTTTGGATTTAAATAAATTAAATGAACTATTACAATGTGACCAAGATGATGAAGATGATGAAGATACGTTAATTGAACAAGTTTTTACATATTTTTTAATGGGCCAGTATAATGAAGCACTTTCAGGCGTTACTAAATTATTAGAAATTAAACAAGATTCATTTGCTTTGGTGATTCGAGCAGAAATTTATCGTATAATGGGAAAATATGAAGAAGCACTTGCAGACATAACTAGTGCGTTAGAAATTGATATTAATATAGAAATATATGTATTGGGAATTTGAGGATTAACTTATCGTTCCATGGGCAGGCATAAAGAAGCACATGCGGATTTAAATAAATCAAATAAATTTTTAGAATTTGAGCTAAATTACTCACGGGTATTAATAAAGCGAGGAAGAACTTTTCACATGATGGGTAGATATGAGGAAGCACTTAAAGATTTAACCAATTCATTAGAAATTTTGCCCAATAATGTGTTTGCTTTAGTACACCGAGGAGAAACTTATCGTATGATGGGAAAATATAAAGAAGCACTTGCGGATTTCGCCATGTCATTAGAAATTTGTCAAATGATGTAGAAGCATTAAAAGCTCATAAGAAACTTTTGGTGAAATGAATAAAACGTAAAACATGTTTATATTTAATGAATTGCTTTATACATTTAAGGGAAAAGGAGCTTTGATATGATTGACTTTATAATTAATTTTACTTTCCTTTTTGTATGGTTATTTAAGACTCAACAATAATTTTTTGTTATTTCTATATATTGATCATTAGAATTGTCAGTTAATATCGTTTTTATCGGTTAATAAAACGTATGTTTTGACGTGTGTCAGAAATACTTACCTTAAGATCGAGTGTATAAGTTAAATTATGTGTATAGAATTACGAATTTTTTATAAAAATACAGTAATTCTGATTAGAGATCGAAGCTGACTAATTCGATATTCAATTGAAATTAGATTATTTTATATTAAATTGGCTTTAACTTTAGATTGGGCAGCATCAATCAAAACGAAGCATAGTGAGATTGATTATTTTCCGAAAATTGTTACGCAAAATGGTAAAAAATTCGGTAACATGTTGCTTACAATAAATATTAATATAATTAAAAGTTTTCGCATTCTTATTGATAGCACACTACGTTACAATTATACATCTCTAATTTTTTTATCATTATGCACTATGTTGCGTTTTACCAATCAAATCAAATGAAATTTATAAAGAAATAATCCAATCTTCTGAATTTCTTAAGGTCACTGATTATTTGTCATTATTTTTGCACATTGAATATACTGTAGATGTTCTTTCAAAACTTAAAATGATTTTTATAGTGATTTTTTGTTAGTGAAATGTTACGACTTCGAGTACATTAAACTGTTAAATCAGTTACCCGGCCAATTGTTTTGCACCAGCCAATCAGAAAAAGCCCTTCTATGAACAAAATGTTGGGTTGGCGGCAATTTTTTAAAACACGTGAATTTCAAGTTACGCATCAATTATTAGTACGTAGTGTATTTTTCCCATCCCACTGGATCGGGTAAACCGATGGCCACCCTCACGCTACCTGTGAACAGAATTTTATGTGTTAAGAATTTTTATGCGATCGATAAAAAATTTGGTTCATTGACTTTCTGCCTTATATATATATATATATATTACTTTTTTTTCTTTTCTTTTTTATTGACCAGTCGGTTGACCCGAGTGACCTGCCAAGTCATCCGGTGATTTTTAGTATACTTCATGATCAACAATTTCTTTTGTAAATTGGGATTTAAAAATTTGTAACCGCGGTTATTGTAACCGTAATCGAAAAAGTATGTGTAACATTAGGGTGGTAACTCAACTAAGTAAATCAAAATTATGTGAGCAAACTACAGATTTGTTCTATTGCAGATTTTTCACGTTACACGAAAATCAATTTAATTATATATCTGATATCGATATATCGATATCAATTTATTAAAATTGATTACTTTAAAACAACGCAACTTAATGAAAACCCAATGAATTACTTTGAAATTTTCACAGTAACTTATTGAATATTGGAGAATAAAGTTACGCTTTCGGATTTTCTACTAACATATAAATTTTAATGTTCGTCTTATAAAACGTAAAAAAAAAAATTAGAATTTAAACGTACAAGTCGAAACTTTAATAGAATTTTTGCAAAAAATCGAGCGTAACTTTTTAGAGATGACTTCGGTGAAGAGTTTTCAATTAAAAGAAATTAGAAAAATAAGTGCAATATCAAGGCGGGTTCATTAGAATTTCTTATTATTAATTAAATATATGTAATATGATATTTAATCGATTATTTTAAATTCACTGATTAAAATCTGATCATAGTAAAATTACTAGTATTGCTGACATAATTTTGATTTATTTAATTGAGTTACCACCCTAGTGTAACATGATGGTTGATTAACAGCTTACGTTGAGCAACTCTCGTGATTTTATCTTGTTACACAAGACTATTATACCGATTCTAATATAAAAAAAATTAGTCGTACAGTATAAAAAAGTCGCTAGAGTGCATCCATTTATTTGTGCGGGTAATACAAGCTTTTGGAGAGAATATAGCCAATCGAAGAGTGCAGATTTTGACTATTCCGGATACGCGCAAAAAGAAAAAAAAAAAAGGCGATAATATGCAAAAACTAATGCTTAAATCGATCTTGGTGCACTAATTAAAAATGACGGGAATGAAATTTTACATATCGTAAATATCACTCTAACCCTATAGCATCTAACTTTAAGGCCCTAACCCCAAATTTTTATCTAACGCACTTAGTCTACAAAATCGGTTTTTGTATTACCCGCGCAAATAAGTAAAATGGCTAGAGTGTGCATAATAGTACGTATTACACAAAAATAATATTTTTTTATTATCCCGTTTTAACTGGTAGGATCATTTACATTTTAGTCTCTAGAAGATAACAAATACCTTAATAAGAAGGATTTTCAATAACTGCTATCCCATTAACGTTAATGGACACAAAGAATAAAATCAATTGTGACAAACGAAGTTATGAAATATTTCCTTTTTAATATACCGCATGCTTATTTTATTGAATCTTTGAGGCCCTAACACTGCCCTAACGTAGTAAATAAAGCAATTATCAAATGAATTGTACGAATGTTGTCGTATATGATCAATCATACTTACCTTTTTGTATGGTTAAAGATCAATGGTACAGGTTTTTGCATAATGATTAGGTTGTTTACAGCAAGAGCAAAGACGGTTGGCCTTTTATTGTGTAATATTTGATTGAGTATTTGTGGCTTCAAATGACTCTTTATGCGTTTAACTCTTGGAGCCCCTTTTCATTTTTTAATAATTGGATCACGAACAGCAGATGGATCAATATTTTCTTAATTTTCTTCTAAATTTTCTTCTGAACTTTCTTCTAGATCATATGATTCATTTTCTTGAATTTCTCTTGATATGTTGTTTGAAGCAATGTTATCAGATACTGTAAGTGGTAATTAGAATTTAAAGAATTTTTGTGGATAAAATTTTTCAAAAGCTTGTTAAGTGTTTCCATAGCAACGGGACCAGCATTTAGACCAACAGACATGACTTTTTTTACAAAGACCATTTGTGACACATAAGCATGATGAGGTTTAAGTACTTTTAACACATTATATAGATATTAGAATTTTGATGCATTAGATTCAAATCTAGCATAAAGTTGAAAGTTGAAATTGCTCTTCTATTTTGATAAATAATTGATGGAAAAGATCTTAATGGCATACTGTTTGTCTAAATACCAGCATCATGAAACTATGATAATATGAAAAGCTGCAATTTGTGACATTGTCATAATCTTTGCAAAATGATAGCAAAAAAGACAATGATTAATAAGTCTTAAGCAAGTGCAGATATGGTTAACATTTCAAATATAATAAAATAGTTCTTATGAGCAGGTCGATAATGAGTAATTTCCCAAATTTCTTGAACTGATAGTGCAAATAAATTCAAAATAATTTCCTCAATATTTGTTGCCAAAAAATGCTCAAGATTTTCATAAAAATCATTTTCACTTTTTGTTTCATCAAATTAATAACATTTACATTTTCTCTAGAGACTAATATTGCATTATACTATAGAGCTTCTGCAATCTCAGATCTTTGCAAAGATAAAGTGGTCGGTATTAAAATTCTGAAAGCCATTTATCGACTTCAGGTAATAACTGAGTTGACACACTTATATTAATAGACTAGTGTAAATTTTAGACCAAATGTCATAGCTAGTGCTCTGAATCGGGTCGGGTCAACCCGAAACCTGACCCAAAATTTCGAGTCAGGTCGGATTCAGGTTAGAAAATTTTGACCCGAAAGTTTCGGGTCAGGTTCGGGTCAGGTTCAGGTTGAGTATTAACCCAACCTGACCCAACCTGACCCAACCCGAATTTTTATATAGATTAGTCTTTTTTTCTTTAGAATAGCGGTTATCATTTAACCAATCAGGATGCAGGATCAGGTGTAATGCAAAATCGAAACGAAGCAAGATTTTTTTTAAACAATCGCTTCTAACTTAAAATTTTGACTATGAAACTACACTTTTTTTTTAACAAAAAAAATTTTGTGAAATTTTGGGTTAGAGGATCTCTAGTTATTGATTGCATCTACCAAACGCTAATCCTAATCTTAGTCCAGCCGTCATTTGTTTTGTTTAATATAAAATCAAAACAAACAAAATAATTGATTGATTAGGGGTGACACAATAACTATAGTATTGGCATATTGATACTGATTAAATAATAATTAGCTGATCACTATTTAATTAGTATTATATGACAAATACGAAGATGTATCTGGCCTGGGAAACTAGAATTTAATATGTCAGACTCTGGGCCCTATAGGGGCCTAGAGTTTGACATATTAAATTCCAGTTTCCCAGGCCAGATACAGAAGTTATTGGTGTGGAGCAGCCAATAACAGTTTTATCCAGTAGATGACGACAATCAGACAACTTATAATACCTATAAATAAATTAGACTTTTTGTTTTTATTTTTTTTTACTTCTTACGAAGCAAAATGCCAAAAGCGAAGATCAATATTAAATAGATTTTGAATTTTTTTTTTAAAAAAAAGTTTAACATATTACTTTTTATAGTCGAATACCATGTATTATAAACTGTCGCAAGAAGCAACACGAACTGATACCATTCCAGCAAACACTAAAAAAGCTACTGACAAGTGGGTTCAAATTTTACAAAACTGGCGTCATATAGTTGGTTGCAACTATGGAATTGAGACCATCAGCAATAAAGACCAATTGGAAACTGAAATGACCGAATTTATATTGGGAATATGTCAAGTTAAAAATTCTGCAAAATACGCACCTTCATCTCTTATTAATTGTATTAATCTGTTGAGTCTATATCTTCTTAATCACCCTAATAGAAATCAACAGTTTACTTTATCAAATAAAAAAGAATTTAGATTGCTGTGGTCTACGTTAAATGGAAAATTGAAGCAATTGAAAAAATCTGGAGCAATCGTAAAGCTTCACGATAATTTAACAAATGAAGAAATTCAAAAAATTTTTTAACACGATACAATTTCTATTGACAGTCCTCAAGATCTACAATATCGTATCTTCATATGGTGTTGTCTCTTGTTTCAACCTAGAGATGGTGAACACTATTTGATTAAAATATCATATCACAATTTGTCTTTACTTCAGATGGAGGGTTGCAATTCACTAAATACTCACAAAAGAATGACCAAGGAGGTATTGAAAGTGATAATACTGGCTTAGTAATACCTGTACCACCTGATCCTCCTGAATCTCAAGGTCCCATTCATGATTTAAAATTTTATGTTTCAAACCACCCTAAAGGCTGTGAATATCCCTATTTGCATCTTCAAATTAATCATAAATTTAATGTAAGTATCTATATTTACAAGTTGTTTATTATATTAATTATAATTATACAATTATTATTGTTATTAATTACTAATAATTTAATTTATTTTAGATGATCACAAGAATCATGGTATAGTGATAATTCATGAAGAATATTTGTAATGTTGTTGGTATTGATATCAAAAATCGTAGCATTAGCAACCATTCTGGAAGATCAACTTCTATAACTGCTTTATTTAGAAAAGGAGTTCCTATGATAATGACAATGGCACTAACAGGTCACAAAAGTGATGCCTCTTATCGGGTTTATGCATGACCTTCCAGAAAAGAAAAAGAAGATGCATTATCGACTTTAATCAGTAATATTAAGTTACCTTCAAAGCAAAATGATGTAAGTTGTTGTTATATATATTTAAATTTATTATTATACTGTACAATAACAACAATAACAATTATTAATTTTAATATTTCATACTAAAAAGTCCTCTACTGCTAATAATCAGACTGAATTTTCAGAACCCAAAGTATTTGTAAATAAAAAATGGGTTGATTTTTTATTTTATTTTATTTNGTAAGTATCTATATTTACAATTTGTTTATTATATTAATTATAATTATACAATTATTATTGTTATTAACTACTAATAATTTAATTTATTTTAGATGATTCACAAGAATCATGATATAGTGATAGTAGACATGGTGAAAAGTTATGTCAATCATTTGGAAAGAAAATTCAAAAATCGTAGCATAATGAAAGATAATCCTACACTTGGTGAACAGCAAGGATTGTATAAGCATAATTGGCAAACTTCTGAAGAAGAACTGAATGGAAATGTGGTCATTAAAAATTATTTCATAAACGCTAATAATGTTACAATTAGTTAACATATTGATTAGCTAATTGTAATGTTTAAATAATATGTAAAATTAAATGCAATAAATTATTGAATTAGTTGGTTATAGTGAATTTTAAAACAAGGTATGTTCTAGTTATATAATGCATTAATTTGCCAAATAATAAATTAAACTATTTAAACTCAAAAATTGCAGAATAATAAAATTATTCGGCAGTTTGATCATAGTCATCTACCGGATAATAATTTTTTTTTACATCAAAGGTTACGCAATTTTTTCTTTTTGTTTTTTTTATGTTCACATCTAAGATTACGCAATTATTTTTTATGATCGCATTTTATATCTATGGTCACGCAAGTTTTTTTTTCTTATGTTTACATTTAAGGTCAACGAAAATTTTTTTTACAAAGATCACGCAATTTTTTTTTATTCACATCTAAGGTCATGCAATTTTTTTTTATTTGCATCTAAGGTCACGAAATTTTTTTTATTTACATCTAAGGCCAAAATTTTATTTTTTTAAACTTTAGCATGTTGGGCTTAAAAATTCGGGTTGGGTTCAGGTTGGGTCGGATCAGGGTCGGGTCGGGTTGAAGTGTTAACCCAAAAGTTTTCAACCTGACCTGACCCGAAATTTTGGGTTGGGTTCAGGTTGGCTATAACCCAACCCGAACTGACCCGTTCGGAGCACTAGTCATAGGGAATAAATATTGATTCTTAGGCAAGATGACTGTCTAGTACATTGGCAAGTTCAGAAAGACTAGTTTTGCTTGTTACATTAGACTTAATAGTCGCATTCATGGCTTCTACTCTCTGTGTAGATTGAACACCAGTGGTAAATTTATTGGAGATCCAGGCCAATGCCTATCGTTCTTTGAACTATAAAGTGTTTGCTCAAGATATAATTTTGTTGATGGATATCTACTAATAAGCAACTCCCATTCAGATTCAAAATCCTTTTTTGACAAACTACTGCATTGTGCATTTTGTACCAATCTCTTATAAAATTGTCCCAGTCTGCACCAAGTTTACTTCTTAAGTTTTTTGGAAAAGTTTTGATTAATGTGATAAATACAATTCATCCAGTAAGTTTCACTCAATGGATGCTTCATTTGCAATATCAGAGTTGGTAACAAGAACACACAGCTGATATCTAGTAGATTCTAATAGTTTTGAAAAAACCTATTCAAAACTAGTAGTAGTTTCATTATTCATTAATGCTTGGAATACAAGGCAGCTTCAGTTGTAATTATAGAGACTGAGCGCCATGTTGAAATGATTTGTACTATATGTGTTGTCATTCATAACTGATAATGACATTATGATAGCGAATCCAAATTTCTACTTGGCTTGGCTCTATCACAGAAAGTAGTTCTAAGGAATTTGAAATCAGTTCTAATTGCCAATGAACAATTCAGTTTGAATCTTTTGCTTTATTATTAAGAAGAGTTTCTGTAAATGTTAAGCTTCATTAACAACCTTATTATTTTGCTTGAATGACTGAATAACATTAGACAAATCTCATGGCAAAAAGAGAACATTTTGATATTTATCTTTAAGTAAGGAAATTTGTGTTCACATATTTAATCCTTTGGAAGTATAATACATGATATCTTGTTTCACCTTATCAGGAAATTCTCTATAATAAGGAGCAAAAATGACATTATCTGGATGTATCTCATGATTGGAATGTTCAAGATAACATGATGTAATTTTGATTGTTTCCATTGTTTTCGGACATGTCACATTGACTAAACCATTTACATCCTAATCGTTTGGTGAGTGATTGTTTTTGATGCTCCAGAATAACAGTATGTTTTGAACGACTTGTGCCTTAATGTCCACAAGCATATCGGCATCTCATATGACTCAGATCTGATAATAATTGACACAAATCCATCTGTTTTGCATACATTTTAATATGATAGTCAATTTGTTCCAAACTAGAGAATGTTGAACCAGGAATGATTTCAAGCTGTTCTTCATTTTCAAATTCATGTTCACTAATTTCAGATGTATTAAAATTAATGAACACATCATCCTCTATATCATTCATAGCTAATATTTCAGATTGCTGTGTATGAAGAACTTGTAAGCTGAAATCATCGTTACCACCTGACATATAATTTAATTGTTAATAAATAGGTTAAGTTTTTAACATAACACAATTATTCATATTATATATACCCTTCGCAGATAAGTAATAGCTACCATCTATGATATAACTAAAGATTTCCACTTCAGAGCTTGTACAAATCACTTTGGTTATGTCTATTTTAAGGTGCGTATATGTTATTCTACTTCTTGGCTCTTTCGTTTTCACAGTGAAAAATTGTTGATTGATTTGTGAATATATAAAGCTGATGTATCACAGGTTGTGCAGTAACCAGTCACAATATCCTTGCTCAGGATTTTCGTCACGTACTATTATTGAATTTTCTTGTCGCACACACTTTGAGGTATGTAACGTTTTTACCCCTTGCCACTTTCGTTTACCCAGCAAAACTGGGTTTTGGCTCTGACTTATAACTTGTGCTGACGTATTACGTGTTGTTCAGTACTATAATTTTCGCTTAGACTTTCACTACTGAATTTTTATAGATTTTGATTGTGTACCCTGAAATATGTGTACGTTTTTCCTTACTCTTTTGATCACCGTAATAAAAGGAACTGATGTTGATTTAAAAGTTCGTAGGTATATTAAGTCGATAAAAAGAGGTTATACAATATCGATCAACTCAATGTTTTCGTGGATGTTATGACAGGTTTTTAGGTTGCATCTACTTATGATATGTATATGTTTTTTATTCTTTCGCTTGTCTGTCGCAGGTAAAAAGAACTAACATTGTTTATTTATTTTCTCTCTATATTTATATGTATATTGTAACGGTTGAATTGGGAGAGCGGTAAAACAATAGTGCCAATTTAAAGCTCCAACCGATTACGGGGGAGATATATAAATAAGTGAATCGGGGTAAGTTCAACACGAAGTTCAAGGTTAACGGAAGTCACGTGAACAATTTTAAAAAGAATTAGTCACAGGGAATTCGAGTTATAATAAACCAATACGAAGTTACAAGTCAATTCAGTCCGTCGAATTGAGTCTCGCAAGGTTTATTAAGGTTACAAGTCGAATTCAAAAGATAAGTTTATCATTTTATTATTATTTTTTATTTTAGAATGAAACGTGGAACTTCTTTTTGACCTTTATTGAATTTGCAGGGTTTATATACATTTGGTGGGGTTAGAGCGTTTACGCTCTATTTTGAGCGTGTACGCTTTAATTTGAGCGTGTACGTTCTTTTCTGAGCGTATACGCTCTAATTTGATTATGGCGCGGTATTTACAAGTTTGTGGAATCGCGTATACGCGATATTTTGAGCGTATACGCTCTTGCATAATTTAAGCCACCAAGCCCCATCTATTTCCTTTTTAGTATAAGCGATGGATATTTACATGAGGGATAAATTAAAAGTTATATAAAAGTAGTGTTTAAAATAATTATGTCTATGAAAAATAAAACAGGTATAGAAATTTCTCGCAATTTTTATCGCTACAATATACAATTAAGTCATTACGTCATTTATGTCACACACTTTAACAAACTACTGTTAACTTATATTTAATTCGGGAAAATCCGTCATCGTGGTCTCAAATATATTAGTGGACTCGATCCATATGATTTGTTTGGTTTTATCTTAGCGGCACCTGTGAAATCTGATTGGTTTACATTGTTTACGGTTACAAATTTCCTACGGTTACAAACTAATTAATTCTTGTAAATTTGGGTGTTGTGTTACGAATAGCACATAAAAGTAAAAAAAAAAACAAAGGAAAAACGCAGTTGCCAAATGAATAACCAATTTTTTGAAAAACTTTCAAGCAATTTAAGTGAGCTTCTCATAAATGGCGACGAACATAATGTCGTTATTGAAGTTGGTCAAGCACCGAACAACCAAGTTTTTAAAGCACATTCTGTCATTCTAAATTCTCGATGCTTATACTTTAAAGATAAATTAAATGCTATCGATTACAAAAATGGCGTGAAGACAATTAAAGATATAGATATTTCTATCAAAGTGTTTGACATCATAATTAAGTAAGTAATATAATAATAAAAAAAATAATAATTGCAAACAATTAAAGTTGATTACCTAATTGCAAAGTTTTTAAATCAAATTTAACATGCAGGTATATTTATGATGGTACTATTTCATTAGAGAAGGTTGACGTTTCTGTTATCTTTGATCTTTTAATCGGTTCTAATGAGTTTGGTCTTGAAGAATTAGTTAAGCATATTCAATCACTTTTAATCGAAAATAATGCTTCTTGGTTACGTTTAAACTTTTCTCGTGTTTACCAAGCTAGCTTTAAAGATAATAATTTTGATGCCTTACAACACTTCAGTACTAATATCATTGCAAAGTATCCAAATATAGTTTTTGATTCTGATGAATTTGACACACTGTCAGAAAATATCCTAGTCAATATCTTAAAGCTGGATAATTTACAAATGGATGAAGGATTAATTTGGGATTATGTCATTAGATGGGGAATTGCACAGAACACTTCTTTATCATCTAACCCTAAACAATGGTCTGATGCAGATTTTTTAATTATGAAGAATACACTTCAAAATTGTCTTCCTTTAATTCGTTATTTCCAAATTTCTGGTCAAGATATATTCAAAAAAGTTCGTCCTTATCAAAAAATTCTTGATCCAATTATATGGGAAGATATTAAATGAAATTTATGATGCCAAATCAAACTATCACCTCTCAAATTTTACCCCCTCGTAATCCTTCATCAACTTCACTGCCTTCACGGTCTGATCAATCATTAATTTTAATTACTGATAATAATGAAATGAATTTGAACTAAGTAATGTATATGAATTAAGAAAACGAGCAAAATATCATTTTAAAATGAAAAAATATAATGAAGCACTTGAAGATTTAAATAAAGCGTTAGAAATTGGACAAAATAATAAATCTAGGATGGATATTACATCCATATTAGAAATTCGCGGAGAAACATATTTCATGATGGGCAAATATGAGGATGCACTTTCAGATTTAAATGAATTAAATAAATTAAAAGAAGATTTAAACACTACACGAAAAATGCTTAGTGAACGAGGAACCATTTGTTTTTTAATGGGTCGATATAAAGAAGCATTTGCAGATTTTAATAAATTATTAGAAATTGAATCAAATAATTACATTAATTTGCAGATTCGAGGAGAAATTCATCGTATAATGAGGAGATATGAAGAAGCACTAGCTGATCTAACTAAAGCATTAGAAGTTAAACCAAATAATCTATCTACGTTAGCAATCAGAGAATTAACTTATCGCTCAATGGGTAAACATAATGGAGCGCTTTTGGATTTAAATAAATTAAATGAACTATTACAATGTGACCAAGATGATGAAGATGATGAAGATACGTTAATTGAACAAGTTTTTACATATTTTTTAATGGGCCAGTATAATGAAGCACTTGCAGTCGTTACTAAGTTATTAGAAATTGAACAAGATTCATCAGCTGCTTTGGTGATTCGAGGAGAAATTTACCGTTTAATGGGAAAATATGAAGAAGCACTTACAGACTTAACTTGTGCGTTAGAAATTGATATTGATTGGGAAACAAATGTATTGGGAATTCGAGGATTAACTTATCGTTCCATGGGCAGGCATAATGAAGCACATACGAATTTAAATAAATTAAATAAATTTTTAGAATATGGGCTAAATTATTCACGGGTATTAATAAAGCGAGGAAGAACTTTTCACATGATGGGTAGATATGAGGAAGCACTTAAAGATTTAACCAATTCATTAGAAATTTTGCCCAATAANGGTATTAATAAAGCGAGGAAGAACTTTTCACATGATGGGTAGATATGAGGAAGCACTTAAAGATTTAACCAATTCATTAGAAATTTTGCCCAATAACATGTTTGCTTTAGTACATCGAGGAGAAACTTATCATATGATGGGAAAATATAAAGAAGCACTTGCAGATTTCGCCATGTCATTAGAAATTTGCCCAAATGATGTAGAAGCATTAAAAGCTCATAAGAAACTTTTGGTTGAAATGAATAAAACGTAAAACATGTTTATATTTAATGAGATGCTTTGTACATTTAAGGGAAAAGGAGCTTTGATATGATTGACTTTATAATTAATTTGACTTTCCTTTTTGCATGGTTGTTATTTAAGACTCAACAATAATTTTTTGTTATTTCTATATTTGATCATTAGAATTGTCAGTTAATATCGTTTTTATCGGTTAATAAAACGTATGTTTTGAACATGTGTTCATAAATACTTACCTTAATATCGAGTGTATAAGTTAAATTATGTGTATAGAATTACGGATTTTTTATAAAAATTCAGTATTTCTGATTAGAGATCGAAGCTGATTAATTCGATATTCAATTGAAATTAGATTATTTTATATTAAATTGGCTTTAACTTTAGATGGGGCAGCGTCAATCAAAACGAAGCATAGTGAGATTGATTATTTTCCGAAAATTGTTACGCAAAATGATAAAAAATTCGGTAACATGTTGCTTACAATAAATATTAATATAATTAAAAGTTTTCGCATTCTTATTGATAGCACACTACGTTACAATTTATACATGCTCTAATTTTTTTATCATTATGCACTATGTTGCGTTTTACCAATCAAATTTATAAAGAAATAATCCAATCTTCTGAATTTTTTAAGGTCACTGATTATTGTCACTATTTTTGCACATTGAATATACTGTAGACGTCCTTTCAAAACTAAAAAAGACTTTTACAGTGTTTTTTTGTTAGTGGAATGTTACGTCTTCAAGTACATTAAACTGTTAAATCAGTTACCCGGCCAATTGTTTTGCACCAGCCAATCAGAAAAAGCCCTTCTATGAACAAATTTTGGGTTGGCGGCAATTTTTTAAAACACGTGAATTTCAAGTTACGCATCAATTATTAGTACGTAGCGTATTTTTCACCGTCCCACTGGATCGGGTAAACCGATGGCCACTCTCACGCTACCTGTAAACAAAATTTTATGTGATAAGAATTTTTATGTGATCGATAAAAAATTTGGTTCATTGACTTTCTGCCTTTTATATATATATATACATATATTACATTTTTTTCTTTTCTTTTTTATTGACCCGTCGGTTGACCCGAGTGACCTGCCAAGTAATCCGGTGATTTTTTTTAGTATACTTCATGATCAAAAATTTCTTTTGTAAACAAGTCATGCGCATGCCCATGCACTGGGAGTTTTTAATTTAGCGTTGCTGCTGTTATCTTATCTAATTTTGTATTAGGTTATAGCATGGCAATTATCTTTGTTGTGTTACTTGTAGTAGGTTTAATGTTTTAAGGGAATTATTAAGTTTTGGTTTTAATATGCATCTATGTGAATAGAATAAGATGGTTGGTAATTTCGGAACTATGGATATTTTCTCGTATTTTTTTGGTTAGGAAATTTCAAAGGTTTTGTCTTATTTCGGTTTATCTGTTTTTAATTTGATTTTTTGATTTTTGATTTTTTTGTAATCATGTGATTGCTATGTGTTATATTTGTAGTAGATATTTATTTATTTAAATCATGTTAAAAAAGACTAATTCGGGTGATCTGTTAGTTGTTCTGCAATATGCATTTGATGTTTAATCGGTTAGTTTTAATTATTACGGGTTATTACAAAAATTTTGCTATATGATTATTCTATAATACGACATTTGGTGATCAAGGTTGAGATAACTTATCTTAAATCCAATTATAATTATACTATGAGTTACTGTGATTATTTCTGCGTAATTTATTTGTATCTTATTAACCTCAATAAAAGTCTATAATTGGATAAAGTGTAATTTTTATGTTGTTACTGATTTTTTTTGTTTCTTTTTTTTTTCTTCTTCTTCTTTGTAATTAGTTCTATTCTTTTTATGGTTTGTATAAATATATTTTGTCATTAATAGGAGTGGAGTTGAGTTAACGTTGTTGATTGGTCAATCTGAGTTAATATGTGTTGTTATATAATTAATACATGTCAAGGTGAAACCCGCGCAGCTAGCTAGTAA
>QKWP01003371.1:0-15804 GCA_003550325.1 Gigaspora rosea | reverse complement strand
CACTTCGGGGAAGAGCTTTTTTATTCAAGATAATCAGACCCTAGACGCCCTACATGGAAGGACATCCAACATTTGTATATTGACGAGAGTACAACTAGCCTCAACTGCAACTTTTGGTTACCTATTTAAGTAGCTATCCGAAGGTTCTACACTAGCTGCCATACCTGCAACCCACATACTAGTATTGCCTATTTAAACCCTCTGATCTCTGCCTCCTGTCAGGCCGTCTTGTATCACTGGAACACTGTTCCAGATTCTAGCCAGTCCCCTTAGGACTAGTTTATCCCAGTGGGAAACTTGGTAGAGCGGTTGCTGTCCCACACAGGTATCACCTACACTTCGGTAACGTACACATTTGCCGAGACCAACACTTACAGTTAGGGGTGGTTACCTAACCATTATCACTATCTACTTCTGCCCTTATAGAGTTCACCCGACCCCAGTACCATTCCATTCTTCTTTCGGCTTCTTTCCCCAGAAGCTTTTTTTTCCCCGGTTGCCTTCCTACTTCCAATCTGAAGACCCGGAAGGGTTGGTCTGCCCTGGTAAACCCAGGGCCCCTTCCCCTGGTACATAATTCTGAAACACATGTCCTTTTCCTTCG
This sequence comes from Gigaspora rosea, assembly GCA_003550325.1. Taxonomy (NCBI): domain Eukaryota; kingdom Fungi; phylum Glomeromycota; class Glomeromycetes; order Diversisporales; family Gigasporaceae; genus Gigaspora; species Gigaspora rosea. The sequence goes on along the minus strand of QKWP01003371.1, from coordinate 15,200 downwards.
GTGCAACCCCCGGCTGTTTGGTTGGTAGAGCCCGCCATAAACCTTTGTCATAAGTCCGCTTCCGGTCAGTCCACTACTGGTCAGTCTCATCCAATTCCTGTTAGGTACCGTCGAAAGTCTGGCTACCTCTCTACTTGGGTCTTGCCAAGTATGGTTTCCTTTTGTTCTATGGTTCTGTGCATAATACAGCGCCTGCGCTTTCCAGGATCTATGCGCCCCAATTCTGTGTATAACATAGCACCAGAGCTTCCAATATGAGTTGGTATAACCTAGGAAACAAATTTGTAAATCTGAGCTCAGAGTCCAGGTTACCATAACACAGGTAAATCCTTCGAAATCGTCTTCAGTAAGATTCGAACTCTGTACCTTAGTTACAACTACTTGGGGGTGACAACTATCCAACTACACTATGTCGCCACACCCCTAAGTTATTCAATATTAAAAATTCTATATATATAATAATATATATATAACTAATAAAATATATATTTATATATTTAATATATTATTATATATAGGACCTGATAATTTCTCTACCCTCCCACCCACCTAAAAAATCAGATGATAAATGGCACTCCCCTTACTATTGCAAAAATTCATAATAACAATCTTTTCTTTGGAAACTTACCAATACTAGTAGTAGGTAATTTAGCTTAACTACCACCTATATGACTATTTTCTGTTTTTTATTCACCAGATTGGCTTAGATTGTTTCTCTATTTCTTATCACACCTTAAAGACAACATTATAATACTAACTTTTATAATGTATTACAAAAAATACATATTGGAAAATTATCTAAAATAGGCAAATCCATTTTTGTATCTAAAATAAATCCTCATACTTTTTCTAACAAATTTTTTGATATAACTCACATAGTACCTACTTGACAGGCTGCAGATAATATTAATCAAATACTTTGTCATTATTTTCCACTTGATCAAACCTCCAGTGAACCTATTACTTTTGAATATAAAAATTCACTAAACTATGAAATATTATTTTACAATTATTCATTTTCTCAATTTAAAAATATGACAAATATACTCCAATCCTTATACTTACAAGAAGGTGCCCAAGTTATGTTTTTAAATAACAAATTATTTGATGATGGCATCTGCAATGGCACCATTAGGATAGTAACTAAACTTATTAATAATGATAATATCAAAGTAACTTTTCCTACTTATAAAGGAGTAAGCAAAGTAATAGTCCAAAGAGAAACTTCTTACTTTTATATAAATGGTCAAACAGCTTCAAGACAACAGTTTTCACTTCAAAATGCATTCGCTCTTACTACCCACAAAGTGCAAGGTTTAACCTTACCACACGTTACCACTAGTGTTGATGAAACAGTATTTGCTATGAGTCGTGCAACTTTATAGGATACTCTTCACACATTAAACTTTGATTACAATTATCTTATATCTCCCACTGCAGCTTTAGAAGAGTATAAAAGATTCATAATTATACATAACAGATTATAATACCTTTTTTTAATTACAATACCTTTTTACTTAACTAATTTTTTTTACATATTTGATCATTATTTTAATACTATGTGTGTATATATATAAAACAGACAAAATAAATAATTATCAATACAAAATTGCTTTTTATTTTTTAACCAGAAATTCAAATATAATGACCAATAAAATTCTATCAAAGTACAGTATTGTCTTCAGACTCATGGAAAATCAAACTATAGCAAAAATCCTATCTATAACCATTTTTTTCAACCAAATTAAAACTCACTTGGTTTTTTTTTAGTTTTTGATTTGTGGCGGTGCTAAAATATGACCTAGTTTATCCAATTAGATATGAGATTCCATGCGTCCAATCACAACTGGAGGTTTAGGGCTCCTCAAAAAAGTAGTCAATGGAATATATAGACATAACCAGTAGCGATTTGGTAATAACTATAATAATATTTAAAATTTTGTAAAGGTACATTATGTAATTGAAATCCCGATTTCTTGACAATACTCAATATGTATGTAAAATTGAATATGCTTAAGTGACATAATTTATTCAGTAAAATAAGAATAATAGCGATAACGTATATTTGTAATATAAACAGTTGTGATTAAATGTGAGTAACATGTACAATTTATTTAAGATAAAACTATATTAAATGAAATTTATGATAAAGAAAAGCGAATTGGGAAATTTAATGTAACTATACAATTTATCTATACAATACATTAATATAGCGTAACATAATATCTATTAAGAATTAAGAAATATGATTATTTTATTTTGCATAAATCTATACAATCTAAGTCTAGAATTTGGCCATATAATAATTTATTCTAAACTACTGAACTTATGAACACGTACAAAATATATGTCACGCCGTGAATTATACCCGTCATAATAATTTCGAATTGACGTTTTCCTAGCCAACTCTTATATGTTCATAGCATTGAGACATGCGGCGAGAATCAAAATCTAGATATGATATAACGATAGCTGATTAAACTTTCAACATAACGATAACAGTTCAAATAAAAAATATGCCCATTGTTCCCATTGTTTTATCGTTTGATTACAACAACTTTGATATCGTTTCCTAAGAGAATAATTACGCAATAAAATTTTCAAAAATATATATATTAGTAAAATTTTTTCTCAGAAAAAAAACACATAGATGTCTTAAGTTTTATTGTGACAATAAATGAAATACAATTACCTCTTCGCCCCTTTTCGAGTGATTCTAATACTGTATTGGTCAGTAACCTTTACAGACGAAGTGTTAATGTGTATTTATTAAGTTAAAAGTAGTACTTTGCCATACATAAGGATGAAAAAAAAGCAGTTTCAAAAAAAACTTTTTCTATCCTAATTCCCATAGCTACTGTCTTCCGCCTACAAAAATATGTTTTTTTTTGTGGCTTCGAGTTCGCTCTTTTCCCCTACGAAACATGCATTTGCACATTTCTTCAGTTCTGCCAGTAAAATCCCTCTAAGAAAGACTTCTGCATCTACGGGATGCGTTTTACACGCACCACGAAATACGTTTACACGCATTTTTATGCTTCCTGGCTCCCGCCCCGATCCACCTGAGACATTTTTTATCTTTCTCGGCAAACCAACACCTACTCAACACCGAAAGTGTTTAGTTTTACAGTTTTACCTGTCTACCGAAACACGGAGTATGTTTTTCGACTTCGCGGAAGGGAACTTGGCAAAGTACTAAAGAGCCCAAAAATAATTTTTTCAACGTTTTTAATATTTACAATAAGGGTGAGAGATTGTAATAAACTATTCGGTCATTCTAGTTCTGTTAATATTCGTTGATCTTCCACTTTTGGTTAAAATGCGCGTGTGAACAAAGATTATTCTACTTTGTCCAAAAGATTTTGCACTGACCCACTCCGGCGATTCGGATTCAGACCTCGGATCGAACCTGCGGAGCATTAATACTAGCTTTTGTATTATAATTATAATTCAAGCAATTTTACTTAGCAGGTTTGTTAGTAAAATTTGTTAAAATTTGGTAATTTCAGGCAAAATTATTTAGGTCGGAGTTTATTTGAAAATTGAGTGAAGCTCATTTTTAATAGTAAATTGCTTGAATGCCGTTCTTAGGGGTTTCTTAAAAGGAAACCACATTCGCGAGACATAAAGTACTATAGTCTAATAATACAAGTACTTTTTTATTTTTATATTCAAAACGTGATAGATAATAAATTTGAAAAGAAGTGGTACTTAAAGTTGGCTTTTTGTTTTATTTTTTATATATAATATTTGTACTTTTATAACACACCAAGCCCACCCAAAAACTATAAACCACCAGAGCCATTAGAAGAGGTTGCAAGTTACAATTTCAAAGTACCAGTTTTGATTTTAAGTAAAACTTGTTGGGCTTAGAAATTGTATGTTTACTATGAAATATTAAAAAGTTAAATTAGAATTATTATTAACAAAATAATTTTTTAAAATCAAGTAGGAAAGATAGTTTATTAAAAATTCAATGGGTCAATTGGTTACTACTAGAGTTATTTCTGTCATTAGCAAAAATATATATGCATAAACTTCCATAAGTTTTTACAGTATATAAGAAAATCATAAACTTACGTAAAATTTAGCATAAAAATACATAAACCAGAACCCAAATAATCTATGTGAGGTCATATTTGAAAATAGCTAATGGAGTCCCATTTTTTAAAAAAAGGTTATATTTGAAAAGTAGGTATTGAAGAAAAGATTATATTTTAAAATAGCTAAATAGCAAAAAAGGTATATTTAAAAGAATGCTAATGGGATATTTTTATAAATCTTATATTTGAAATGTGCTAATGAAAAATCCAGGCCATAATTGTAACCCAGCAGGTAATAAATACAAAAATGAAAAAAGCAAAAATTGGAAAATTGCAAAAATTGGATAAAAATTAATCAAAATGGGGAGTTTTTTTTTTTTAAGTTTTTTTTTTTATATTTTGTAATACAAAAATTATATATCACACCTGTGGTGTTTAACACTAGTAATATGAAATTCATGTAATATGCAAATCAAATAAAAACAAAAAGTAAATTTTGATTAATATTAGGGTTAGGGCTAAGTCCTGGGATGAAGCAGGGGCATAGCTTATACCAAAATTTCATAAGAAATTTTTTTTGTTAAAGCCTCAAAAATGATTTTGTAAACGAATTTTTGCATTATAGTTATTATTTAAAAAATACCTAAAAAATTTGTATTACATCTTATTTTCACATTACACTGCAGCTCATAATAAAATTATAGTAGTATTGAACACCAATAGTGTGAATTAACAATGCAATTGTAAAATATATATTTATGATTTATAGCAGGTTATGAATTATATGGGCTTAAAAAATTTTTTAAATTTATTTTTTTTTTTATTTTTTTTTTTTTTTTTTAGAGAATGTAAGTTTTTTTTTTTTTTTTAGAGTATGTAATTAAGTCAGTTTTTTTTTTAGAGACGTTATACAGTATTTAAAAAAAACTTAAAGGTTGATAAAAGTTTGATCTAGCATTTGAAATATAGCTTATATATACCAAAACAAAAGCGCTAACCAAAAAAATTTTTACTATGATACTCAAATATAATCTTACATAGATTATTTGGGGTTCTTGTAAACTTTATGATATGTAAGATAATTGTAAATTTATGTAAAATTTTTACGTAAATTTACGATTTTCTTATAGTATATAAGAAAATTGTAAATTTATGTAAAATTTTTACGTAAATTTACAATTTCTTATGGTGCATAAGACATAAAAATTTTATATAAATTTACAATACTTTTACACACTATAAGGCTTACGAAAGTTTATAGAAGTATATAAAAATTTATAAAATGCTATGAAAATTTAATCTTATGAAAAATACAAAAGATTTACAAACTATTTTTTAAAGATTTTTAAAGATATAAAAAAAAATTTTAATATAATCAGCTTATAACCCAAATTTAATGTTACCTTAAAACAAACAGCTTGAAACTTGTAAAGTATTTTTTTAATACTATAAAATATTTCAAACCATTTTGTATATTTGAAGCACTATTCAAGTTATAAAGGTGCTAACATTTATTACATAATATCTATTTACTATAAGGGCTACCCTCTTTTCCACATAAGATCCAATATAATTGGCCAATTTATAATTTGTATTATGTAAGATATTGTTATAATACAGGGTCAACCCCACCCCCTAAAATATTGCGTAATAAATGTCAGCTTTCTAAGTTATAAATAACTAGGAACCAGAAACCAATATAAGTCTGGAGCATTAAAATTTATAATTATATAATATATAGTATATAATGTTTTTTAACAAATTTAATAATAAATAAACCATATTTATTTTTAATATATATATCAGATATAGTACAGTATAACAATTTAATTTAAAAAAATATTTATATTTTTTTTTTATTTTAGTTTGTATATTTTTTTTATTTTATTTTTATTTATTTTTTATTTTAATTATTATTGTATTTATTTACTAATCTTTTAATATTAATTTTTTTTAGATATTATATAAATATATATACATTATATAATTTATATAAAATATAATATTAGTAACTTATACTAGATATTATCTTAAGAATTAATTATAAAATATTGATTCCAGTTTCAATATAAAATATATATTACAGAACAGGAACTGTTGAGATTCGGGGCCTTAATATTTAGATTTTAATTTTATAGCTTTCTTTAAAACATTTATAAAATATATCCATATACTGTATTATTTAAACTAACAAGTCTAGCAACAACAACAATAATAATAGTAATTTTAAATTTTATTATTTTAATATTCATTTAATAAGTTTATATACAGTATATTTATTAATTGTTATTAATTATATAATATTTTAAATAGAACTTGCAAACTACTATTTCGCTAGCAATTTACATCTAGCTAGCATTAAACTATAAGTTAGGCTAATTCTAACTTAAATCGCTCAATTTGTCTATAAAACAATTGTTAGCAAAATTCAGATATATCTTTTCTCTTTTTAGGCACATATATATATAAAGATATATAACAATGGCTAAATTATTATAGTATGGAAATAATAAATAAAATGCTCCAAATTCAAAATTTTCATTTTACTATCTAAAAATCTAAATACTAATATAAAAATAAGCAATAAATTTAGTTAATTATAAGTAAATCAACTTGCTAAAATAGATACATACGATATAAATATATAAATATCATTACCTGTATTTTGAACTTTTTACAATTATATAAGTTATTATTAATATTTTAAAAAAAAGTACGCCAACGGCGTTCTGGAACTTTGTCAGGTCTTAAAAAAAATATAAAATATAAGTATTACTACCTGGTTTAGGAAGTTTTAAAAGATTCCAAAATCAGCTTGTATAAATAGCTTGTTGGTGTATCTGATATTCGAAGTGTTTTGATTTGACTTGATTATATCGGTATAATAAAAAATTTTTGTTTTTATTTTCTAGATTTAAAAAAATTATTCAGTGTATTGGCCAATTCACTAGCAGTTGGTCGGTTTTGTGGATTTGCGTCTAAGCATTTATTCATTAGATTCAAAAATAATTGAAAAACTTTGTATCTAATGTTAGATTTGCAACCTAGACAAATACATGTTGATAGATCTTTGTTATTATTATATAGAGGATATTTAGTAAAAAATTCTAATATTATTATTTCAAAAGAAATGACTTATCTGATTTTTGAGTGTATTCTTTTCCATGCGCACAAAAATTTGACGGTAGACAATAAACTAACTCAAAATACAATCATGATCATATTCAATAGGCGGATAATTTACAAAACTTGAATATAAGCAATGAACTTGCTTCAAATGTCAGATGTGCTTATATTATGGAATTAACTTATAGGGACAAAAATACAACTATAAAAACAATAATTACCAGGAAATTTTAAAGAATCTTAGATATTACATATTACAAACCGAATTTTTAAAAAAAGGTGAAATCTGGGAAATTATACTGATTTCGAAATTACAATACTATGTATAAATTAGTTACACCGGGTAATTGATTTGAATCAGCCCATGACACAAATGCGTAAAATTTGTGTTGTTGTTGTACCAAATGTGCAAATATAGATACGCGGCATTACAGACGAAAAATGCTACTATTACGTTTTTGATATTTTAATTATAAATATATCAAAAACATAATTTTAGTCATTAAAGGGCGTAGAAATATAAGTTTGTTACTTCGCTTCAGACAATAAATCATCTTGATTTATATTTTTGTAACTTTATGAACTTTTAAAACTCTTTTTAATAATTACTTGGACCAAATTTTTCTACCGAAGAAAAACAAAAAGTTTTTGTTAGAATATTGCCTATACTCAATGTATAGTAGGATAATACAAAAATATGGTTTTTATAAAGATCAACTACCGGTTTGGGAACTCCTTTGTATATTTGGCATTAGGTTTTTTCAAATTCAAATCAAATCAAATATTTGGTTAATTTGAATTTGATCAAATCAAATTGATCTGATTTGAATTTGATTTGATTCAAATATTTGAATTTGAATTTGATTTGAATTTGAATTTTTAATTTAGTCAAATTTGAATTTGAATTTGATCAAATATTTGATTCAAATATTTGAAGATCAAATCAAATTGCAGAACCCTATTCAATATGCAAGCTTCTTACAAGATAACTAGCAAAAGGTGGCGCCCTTGTACAAGAAATTTTGGTGGAAAGCAAGGAACCTCTTTGTTGATGAAGTAATTTGTGACAAAACAATAAAGAACAACAAGAAAATGAGTTTTTTTTTAATATACTTTCCTTAAGTTTGATACAAGTTTCGTCATGCTTCCTTTTGGTCTTTTCGAAATTTCGCCAAAATGTGGGGAATCCAGTTTACCCCTTCCAAAGATCAATATTGATTACCACTTCCAAATTGGGATTTTACCTACCAAATAGGAGTCAAGTCATAAGTGAATTTCAGGTTCTATGAAATAAACAACGAATGTCATGTAGAATATTATGAAGGAATAGTCAAACAAAATTTCTTTTTAGAATATTCTTTTAAGCGTAGCTTTCATTATATATACATATAATACTTTGGCAAAGCTTCTCTCTGTGCAGTATTAAATAACTTTTTATCTCTAGTTTCATTTTTTTTCTTCTTTTCGTCTATCTATAACATGATGTCATGCTATCATGTACTGTTTCTTTTTTGCTTTTTTCTTTTTCTTTTTATTTTATTTTTGTTCTACTTTGGTCTTTTATTTAGGTTGTGTAGATTATTCCTCTTTTATTATTTCCTTTATTTTATTTTTTTTTTAGCTTTTGTTTATTTTTTTTAGTAGAAACCTCTACTCAGAAAGCTAAGAGAAAGAGGTTTAAAAAAGTAGGCAGTCATGATAAGCAGTGTCTGTTCAAATTAAAATGAGAGCAGTGCAGCAGTTTATTTTAAAAATTTATTGAAATAAGTAAAATATTGGATAATGTCAAACTTACTGTAGCATTTAAGTAACTATTTGTATAGTTTATCTATTTAATACTTTTAATAAAAAGTGTTGGCGATACTGTTTAAGGTCAAAAAAAAAACATCATGAACTTACAAAAGTTTACAAAAGATTATAAATTAATTAATAATTTTTTTTAATAAAATTAATAGCAAAATGAAAACTTGTAAAGTATTTTTTCAATACTTTGAATTTTTCAAACCTTTTTGTATTTTTTTAGGCTTATTCAAAAATATATGTTATAAATAATAAATTATTTGATTTATATTTTTTGTCACTTTGTGATTTTATGAAAGTTTACAAAAAATTATAAAATAATTAGTAATTTTAATAAAATCAATGCTTAAACAAACACTTGAAAACTTTTAAAGTATTTTACAATACTATGAAATATTTTGAAAACTTTTGTATACTTGTAATACTATTCAAAAGTATAAGCTATAAACTATGATAAAATATAATATTATAAATTCTTGTAATTTAGTTAATAAAGCTAAAAAAAATTTGCTTTAAATAAATAGTTTTATTTAAATTTGTTATATTTTAAAAACTATAATTTATTTTGAAACATAGTATAAAAATATAAAATTTATTTTATATTTTAATATTTTAAATCGTTCAATTTTAAATTGTATTATGAATTTGCTATTATATCAAAAAAATGCCTTTTGCAATATTTCAAAATATCTTAAAGTATTTAATCTATTAAAGAAATTATATAAAGTATTGCAAAATGGTTTAAATGTATTTGCTTTAATTTTATATATTATTGTAATTTATATATTATTGTAAATGGTTCCAATTCCTTTTTTTAATATTGCCTTAAAAATCAATTATGTAAAGTTGATCATGAAATATTTTTGATCAATTTTAAAAGGTATAATATAAGGGACTCTGTATGACGCTTGTAAAAAATATTTATAAATGTTATATGAAAGTGCCTTTTTTAGTATTAAATTTGGGTACAAAGATCCTATTATAGTTGATACCAAATAACCAATTTTGGAGTATTGATAAAAAAAATTTTATAAAATAAAAATTATGTATATATAGTAATTAAAACATGGTGTGCTTTCATTTTAGCTTAGAAAATAAGGGTGTAGCTTAATAAAATTTGAAGTAAATGCACAAAAACAGGTCAAAAATCATTTTAGTATACAAATTTGTATGCTAGACGGTTTAAAGGATACTGAATAATTTTTGCTTATTTTGAAATTTGATTAGTTTAATAAAAAATTAATTTTTACTATACAGTTATTATTTTAATTAATTTTGTACAATAAAAACTAGTCAAACATAAAAATTTAAGATTTTATTTAAAATTAATTATTTTAAAAACTGCAACATAAAATTTTTTAAACTTTTTTTATTTAAAAGATATAGATTTAAAGAATTTATAATTTAATTTTTAGCTTAATATCTTATATATTTAGCCCTGTATAAATTTTTAAAAAGTGTCCTCAATAATATAATAGACCACTATAGTTAATCCTAAACTATGAACTAATAGTACTACTTTAACTATGTTCTCCTAATATGCTTCAGACAATTAAAGTTTGTATTTATTTAATGTATATTTTTTTCTCTTAAATAAAATGAACTCTGAATAACTTTGTAATTTTAGTTACAACTATAAATTTGATATTAGTATTAAGAAAGACACAAAAAAGACTTTTAAATATTATATAAGTGCAGTTGAGTTTGAAAATCTGAATGTGATACATGATGTTGGTCTTTATTATTGTTATAAAATTGTAGTAGAAATAAATTACCAAAAATTATTCAAATATCATAAGAAATTTGCTGATTTAGATCGTACTAAGGCAATATATAGTAATATACATTATAAATATAAAGAAGAGGCTAATTAAGATTATAATAAAGCATTTGAATACTAGTAATATAGCAATATATAATATAGCCCAATTTTATCAAAATAGTTAGTACAAGGAGAGATATTCAAAATGCTAAGTATTGGTTCAGAAAATGGAAGTTTTTAAAAACTAGTAAATCACCAAATTATATTAATTCTAAACTTAAGAGAATATTAGATGTTAAATTATCATAAATTGATTATAATAGGTTCAAAAACATCAATGAAAAGAAAAAGTGAATTGCAACTGTAGATCATGCATATTGGTTTAATAGAATTAATATTGCTATATTAGCCGATTTATAGAATTGGACCTTAAATTAGTCCCCAAAATATGCAATGAAATAATTTGCAAAAAGTCATATATTGATTGAATATAAATAAAAAACATACTCCAAAATCACATGTCAAATTCATAGTCTTTTCTAGAGAATATAATAAAACCCATAAGCTTCATGAGTTTTTTTTAGAAAGAATCGAATTTAATAAAAAGTAAGAGAAGTTAATTTTAAATTAAAAGTTGTTTTTTAAATTTTTTAAAAATTTAAACTTTACAAAGTTTAACTTTTTAGTTTTAGATCTCATGATACGCACTTAGCTTTGTTTAGATTTTGTGGTATATATTTAGTTTTGTTTAGATCTTATGACATATATTTAGTTTGGGCTTCATGATGATATATTTAGTATTAGCAATTTGGTATTTAGCTTGGGTTTCGTGATATATATTTAGTATGAGTTTCATGGTATATACAGTTAACTTTCTCTAATCCAAAATACTAGGACTACCTTTTTTTACTATGTAAGGGGAGTAACAAAAATCAGGTGACTTTTTAGGGGGGGAGGGGGGTAAAAAAAGTTGAAATTATATATAAGAACCTGACTATTTATATATTAAGAAACAGGGAGGGGGGTAGGCCTCTGATAAAAAATAATCAGGTGATTAATGACACTGCCCTAAAAATTTGAAAAAGTTCAGTTTTCAAAAAGTTATATATAGCTTATCCGAACTTTATAATAAAATTTACAAATATTCTACAGTGCGTGATACCTAAAGACTAAAATTATTTCAAAAATTAATAGCTCATAATACAGAAAAGATATAAAAAAAGAAGCTGCTAAATTGTAGTCAAGCTAATTTGCTACAACTTAGCAGCTTTATTTTGAAAATAATTATTATATATTATTGATTTATATCGCTTTAAATACACAATTTTTATATGATATGTTAAAATTACCAAAAATGGAACAAGTCACATGTTTGGTCTTGGTTTATTGGCTAATTTTTAAAAAATTTGTTAATTAATAAAATTTTAGTCACTAAAAAAAAAATTTTAACCAATCAACATACAAACATCAATATATGGGCTGATTTGGATCTTTTGGTGATGTTTTCAAATAAGATCTTCAAAATTGTACCAATCAAATTAATATTTATAGTGATTATTGCAAATTTATCTTATATTAAAAATAGATTCCATGATGAAATGATATTTTTAACCAATCACAAACTATCGTTTCGAAAAAGTTTCTTGAAATCATTAGTGTGTTAATCAGTTGGGAATTGGTTTTTCGCAAAATTAACTCCACAACAATTAGAAGGTATTTAGCTAAATGGTAGGTATAACACTTTGCAAGGTGTCTAGAGCATTAGCAAAATTTTATACCCTCTTTTTCATCATGTTGTCTTTGTTGTCTTTGTATTTTTTTATTTATACTTGATTTAAACGTTTAGGTTGTCTTAGTATATTAATTTTTGGGAATTGGTTTTCGGTGAAATTACAGTAAGTAAATATAATAACTTAGATATGATATTTTATACTATATTTTTCGTCTTTAAATATATTTCTTAATACTTTTATGCTTACAAATATTATTATTTTATTTAAAATGTTTAGGTCATTCGTGTACAAAATTTTTGTCATTCGAGTACAAACCTTTTACTTGTATCAAACATGGGGATCATTGTTATTTTAAATAAAAAGATTCTTTATAAGGTGTTTTGAAAGTATTCTTAAAGTTTTATCTTGAAATTATGTTCCAGAAAAATATTTATTGCAGTATGAAATGGTATTTTGAAATATTTACTATGAAGTAAAAGTTTTCAAAATCATTAGTATAAAGTAACTAACGTTTTCCAAAATAAATTTTTTTTTAAAATTTTGAATTTTTCTATCATATCGCAGTCTTTCATGCGATTAATTCTCGTAATATCTGTTTATCCATTATCTGATATCAAATATCAGATATATATACAAATTGTGTACACGTGTATATTTTTACATATATTAAACAACCAATTGTCACATATGTGATATTATCATAAGGAAAAAATTGGCCCATATGAAATTCATTATGAATTTTTTTAAAATGTGACAAATTCGTTGCGAATTAGCAGTTTAGTTTTTAGATGTCTTGGACTGTAGGAAATTTGGTTCAGTTTAGAGAGAGTTTAGAGATGTTCAGATTAGAGAGAGGCGACTATATATTTACTTGGGTTTTGCAATATATATTTAGCTTGGGTTTCAAAATACATATTTAATTTGGGTTTGCACTATATATTTTAATTTCAGATTATGTATCTAAACTAGATACTGGACACGACAGGGTTTTGTTATTATTACTTTGTCTATTTTATATTTTCTATTAAACTATTATTATACTATACGTATTACATTATATTAATTATATTAATTTGTATAAAAAAAAAATAAATGAGTAAAGCTTTCGAATGTTTAATTTTAAATAAAACTTTTTTATTTTTTTATTATTAATTTTTTAATATGGAATATACAACTTCTCTCTTGTAAAATCATAGATCAAATATTAAAACATTTATTTGTTAAAGAAAAAAACATTTTTTAATGGATTGAAAATAAATATAATTAATATTTAACTGCACCAGATTTAGTTAGGCTCAATTAATTAGATCAGATCCTGCACAACTGATCAAAAAAATTAGCTTATATGGATTTAAATTTTTATTAAAAAAAGAAACTTGCATAACAAAAAATTTTTTATTTATTAAAAAAAATTATATTTAACTACTAACTAACTCTAATTCTAACAACTAACACTAAGAGGTTAAAAAATAACTTGTAATAAATATTCCAAACTACATCAAACACAATATAACAAAGCCACCAATGACATTCAACTTCTATGGCCCAACATATACCCATATACCCGATTCTAATAGTAATGAAGCTGAAATTAAATTATAGCAAAAGTACAATAACACCAAAAACGATAAAGGCTAAACTTTCACTAGAAATGCTAGATGAAAGCACAAATGGGCCACCCGTTGAAAAACGGGTAATCCGATTTCTTTTATTATGTCGACTTGCAACGATATTTCTCATTACGGCGTGCTTGTCAAATTTAACTAATTTTTTATCCTCAAATTTAAGTTTTGGGGACAAAATTATTTTTACAAATGCGCTGTAATATATAGGTAATTGGGTATTCAGGTCACCCGATTAGCATTACCTCATTACAATCGGGTGACTTGTTTTTAATCAGATAATCAGTTTTAGTTTCAGATAACCGGTTCCAATCGGTTTTCACCCGACGGGTCACGGTTGGAGATTTTCAATCTGGTTTGGAACCCTATTAGTAAGTTTTAAAAAAAAAACAAACAATGAAAAACTATTTATTATATAACTTACAAGATTCTAGTTCGAATCTCCAATACTCAGCATTCTAGCAAAGCCAACCTATAAAAAAAAAGAGATTCAATTTAAACCAAGAATAAAAAAAACAGGTCCTGTTGAGAAAATTCCTGTCTAGGTATTATTAAACTACCTGGGCCAATCCCTAATTTTATAGATTCTAGCTGTAATCTCTACTACTGGCATTCTACGAAATAAATTTACAGAAAGTTCAAGTTAAAGATATAAAATATATAAATAAAAAAAACAAACAGAAAAAAAAACACTTAGCTACAAATTCCAGTCAGTCTAGTTAAGCAAAGATTAAAGTGATCTAAATTTGATTTAGATCTAGATCCAGAGGACAATCCGAGAACAAAAAGCATTTTAGACAAAAAGTTAAAATAAATAATTAAATAAATAATTTAAAAAATAGAAGAAAAAAAGTAAAATAAAAATAAATAAAAAACAAAAAAAAATAAGCAAAAAAAAGAAATTAACTAATGTTCACCACAGGTGATTATCACCTGTAATAAATAAATAAATAAAAACAAACAATTTTTATTAAGTAAAAGTTAAATTTTTTTAATATTAGGGTAAAGGTAAGAACTGGGATGGGGCAGAGGGCATAGTTTATACCAAAATTTTACAAGGAATTTTTTTTTTGTATAAAAAAAAGTAGGTTTATAGGCAAGTTTTTGCAATTTT
>QKWP01003370.1:13140-25303 GCA_003550325.1 Gigaspora rosea | reverse complement strand
GTGATAATTTAGTTTTTAGCAAATTACTAAAAATTTATATGTAATAATTGAATTTTTAGCAAATTTACTTGATTTTAGGGGTAGCAAAAACCTCCAAATTTATGCAGATTATTTATGACCTATATTAGAGATGTCTGGGGTCCTACTAAGATTGTTTGTTTTATTAATATTACTTTGAACAACACGTGACATTGGTAGAAAAGTGTACGTGTATCCTGCGTCACAAAGTGATAGAATCTTGAGCCCTCAGGGGTTGGCTTGTTCTTTATCTGAACTGTATGAATACTTCTGCTAGAAAATCGTATCATCATTTCATCGACTGAGATGTTAGAACTGGGTAAATAAAGACGTTTCAAAGTATCTCGAATATGCGAGGGCAATGGCTCTAATTTTTCAAAGTAATTATTAATCGTTGTTGCAGGAGGGGATATGTGCAAAAACCTTTTAATTTGTTCGAAACATATTAATGGCATTTGCTTTGAGACTTGGTAAATGGGAAACTTTGGATTCTTATTCTAGAATTGTTCAAAAGAAAGGAACTTAAAAAGTCCTTAATAAATTATCAATGTGATCCAAATTTTGAGCTTTTTGCAGGTTAGGTTTTGCCACTGTCTACTATTATCCCTGGCATTTTTGGTTAATGCATACATGTTCATATTGGTTACTACAACGTCTAATATGGATGTTGTAAAAAAAAAAAGAAAAATATCAATTGGCTTAAAAGAGCCAATGTCAAGGTAAGATAGCAACTGGGTAGTAGAGGCCTGACGCAGTGGTTCGAATGAATAAATGGCTTAAAGTTGCTTAGTGGTGGTGGCAGCTTTTGTTGAACAATTTTTGCCGGAGTTTGCTTTCTCTTATGACTACTTTTAGTATTTATTTTTGTAGTATCGTCGTTGTCGTCGTCATTTTCATTAGGTTCAGAATTCGGGTTGTCCAAGGAAGGCTGGTGAAGGTCAAAACTGATATGTATTCTTCTTCACTGTCTTCCTGTAATTCTAGTAAGGCCGAACTCGAAATCAATGCACTTGAACTACTCGAACTTGAACCAACTTCAGAGGATATTTGTTTTTTATTTTTCATCTTTTTTTTTATTTTTTTTTTAAGTCTGCGAGTTTTTTTTTTTTTTTTAAATCTACAAGTTTTTTTTTTTTGTATTTTATCGATCAATAAAATGTTTAGTTGTTTCACATTAGCTCAATATGAGTATGTTTTTTTTTTTTGTTTAACTCTTGTTACTAATAATTATTTATTTTAAATAGCAAAAATTCATTTAGCAGGTAAAGAGAAAATGATTGATTATCAAGTTACTCAATGTACAATCTAAACTAAAGTAGAAGATACTGTAAATCATGTGATGATCAACATACATCATGCTTCGATTCTAGCTTAGGGACTAGAGGGTAAAGGCATAATAAAATAAGGCATAGTAGATTATCAAAAATTTTAGCATACAAATTTGTACGCTATGGTTTAAGGGATAGCATAGTTGCCACTTCTTTGAAATAAATAGATCTATTCTTAATTCTTTTTTCTTTTCTGGGTTAGCTCTTGACCAATATGCTTTGTGATTCTCAAAGCCTTTTATAAAAGAAATCTTCTTTTTCTGTTATATTCGTTTTTGCAATTCTTATTACATTTATACAATTTTTTTTTGTCCAATTTGCTAATTTGAGCCTATTGCTTTTTAGTTTATTGAAGTTGTAACGGCTATTTTAATTTCGATATCTTTTTACCATTTAATTAGCTCTACTAGAGAACTATTATCCTTCTTTTTAACCTTTGGGTCTCACTTATTTTTGATTTTTTTTTACTGTTTTTTGCAAATTTCTTTCTTGTTTTTCTTGTTTTTTTTTATTCTCTACAACAAACTTCTTTTACCTCTATATCTTTTTTTATATCTCCTCAATCATTTTCTGTATTTACCTAATAACTTGGCTGAATGTTCTATAGTTGGCTTTTTTGTAGAGGCAGCCAATTCTCTACCATCCAATAAACTGTTTTTTGTACAACCTTTACAACTATTAGCCTCTTTCTTTTTTTGAGTATCTTTTTTCTATTCTTTTGAACTGTTTGCTTCTATTTTCTCCAAATGCTATAGGATTTCTTGTAACTTTTTTTCAAGCATTTTGCTATGTTTTTCTTTTCTTTTCTTTAATACTATTTCTTTTGTCTCTGCTATAATAGCTTTTTAACTTGATGTTCTGTGAATTCGTTTCCTTATTGTAAAAAAGATCTTTCTTCTTCTCTTTAGTTGTGATCTTCTAGTTTATTTTAACCGAGTTTTTAGTACTTCCACAGTTTGTCTTGTTTTCTTTTTTAAAATCTAAAAGAGAACTGCTTCTGTTTCTCTTTTCTGTAAGTATATTCTGTTTTTCTGTTCTATTGACTCCTGTTGTATTTCTCTAGAAAAGAATTGTATTACTATAATTAATTCTTATTGCCTACTTTGAGCATATCTTCTTCATTGTCAAAGTATACAAAAGCTAAATTTTTAGAGTTTACTTTACTATTAAGTAGGATATAAACTAACATTACTTTAATTTGTTTCAATTGTCAGTATAGCAAAACCTCTACTGTGTTTCTGGATAAACTCTCTATTATTAGTTTATATTTTCTTTTATTTACTAAAACTCCTTTGCTATTTTCTTAAAAGACCTTTATAAGTTTCTTGCCTATTAGTAAGAACCATGTATTATCTAATATATATTTGCTTCTCATTTCTTAGTATAATACTGACTATTGTCTTTTTTTAAAACTATTACTAATCCAAGTAATACTTGATATTTTACTATATTGTCTCATTAAGGTCTTGATTTGGTAGTTGTTAAAATTAAGTGATATGTTACATAGAGTATATATTTCATATTTCACTTTTTTTTTTAGCTTCTGTCTTGTTATCTATATGCATTAGACTAGTCTGTTCTTTTTTATTCTTTTTTACTAGATTTTTTTCTATCTTCATAAACTCTATCTCTCTTAAATTACTTTTCTATTATTTTTTTCTTCTTTCTTGCTAAAGATATTTTCTATTTTTTGTATATTATAGTCACTTGTACTATACTTTGCTAATAAGAAAGCTTTGATCTTTCTTTGTCTTTTTCTCTTTTCTGTTTCTTTATCTAGTTTACTACTTGAGTTTTTTTCTTGAATTTTTTTTAGTTGCTTTTCTGAGATTTTTGGATAACTTTCTAGTAGTTGTCTAATAATACATATTTTTTTTGCTAGTATTGTTTAAATTGCTTTTGCAATTTTAGAATCTATAACCTGTGGTCTTGTACAATTCTTTTTTAAATAATCCATTGTTGCCTGTACTCCTAGTATCAAGGCTTGGCAACCTTCTTTTAAGAACCTAATTTTCTAGTCTAGAACCTGATTGAAGTTCATTAATAATCTATATACTTGAGTTGTTTCTGTACTATGCTAGATTTAGTACTAATGTAAACAAATATATGCTAATTACTTTTTTAGTTATTTATTGTTAATCTAATTAATTGTTTGTTTGTTTATTTTGATTTGTAATACCTGTATATTTACGCATTCTGAAATTAATTTGCAATAGTAATTTTTCTATTTTTTGTAAAAAAAAAACTTTTCAAAAAATTTCAATTTCTCATATTTGTATTTTATAGTTCTTTTTTCTAACTTTTTGTTTCTATTAAACTCTAGTTTAATTTACCTTTTTTTTTTCTTTGCTTAGTGAAGATTTTTATTTTTTCTAGTAACTTCCTATCTTTATAAGCTGTTTCTTAGTTGTTTTTCTAATTCTAAAAATTAGGATCAGTAGAAAGAGTTCTTTTAGAACTTTAATTTATAATACTAATTTAAATTAATTAACTATATTTTATATAGTAAAAATAACAAATTTACTAAAATGTACTTATAGTATTAAATACTATATTATACAAAACTATTAGAATCCACTACTAGAAAACTTATATTTACACTCCAACTACCTTCAATCAACTCTTTATCCTACACTACTGGTCATTTTAATACTAAAAACAAGCCTTGGCTTATAACATACAAAGAACAAAACATTATTATGGGAAAAGCTAGACGCTTTAACCCACAAACCAATACTATCTCTATTACACACTGGACTTCTGAAATTGATGAAACAAAAACATCTTTATACCCAATTTCAAATATAGTTTGTTATCAATGTACTGGTTGTTCATTTAACTCAAAAAGAATTCAAAACTATTGTATTATTGACATTTCTGCAACTTTATCTACTAAATTTTTGGGTAGAAAAGTTTACAAACAACCATCAAACAAACTCAAGCTTAATGCTAACTATTTTGATCTACTTTTCTCTATAGCATCTCTCCATCCACTCTCAATACCATCTTTATCTTCCATACCAATTCACCCTACGGCAATAAATGAGATTTTTTCTTCTAATACTTCAACTAACATATTGCAACAAATAGCACAAGCAAATACTATTCTTTCAGAATTTACCTTTTATACCGATGGATCTGTTACCAATCTTGGTAATTCAAAATGCTCAATGGGCATTGCCTGGATACAGATTTACAACAACTCAATTATTCACCAGTTCTCTGCACAAATCCAAAATTGGCCATCATCATACAAAGCAGAACTAACTACAATACTATCAGCTATTTGTACATGCCCTCGAAATAGCACTATTCACATATATACTGACTCCCAATCTATTATTTCAAAATACAAGGCCCTTCTAAACACTAAATACAATACTAGCAAAATATACTCATATAATTATTGGCCTATTTGGCATACCCTTTTATACCTCATCCAATCATATTCATATACTATTACTTTACATAAAGTTCCAGCACATAGCGATAATGAATTTAACCATTTTGCTGATCAACTAGCAAAAAACCATACAAGCCTTTCCATTTTACAATTTCTCTTTAACAACTTTTATAACTCTTCATTTTATCTACAATATAAACAATTTAATGTAGAACAACCTACACGTCGTTGTATTAAAAATATTTGCAATGCACATATTATTGCAATATGGTCATCACAAAATCGAATTCAGCATATTATTCCTATTGCAACCCAAATCGATTAGAATGCTACATGGCTTTTCCTTAACAATAACCACAAACGCTCATACAATTATACTAACTTTCAACTTTGCCAATCCAAATCATTTCGAATTAAAAACTTACTTCATATGCTCCCTACACTATCTTATCTTAACTCCTTAAATTTTACAAATTCTAAACACACCAAATGTATTTTCTGCAACCAACCTGAAAGCCAATTTCATTGGCTACTTTGTACTAAATATAATAATATATCCCAAATCATTTATAATACTATTACACAATTCTCATTCTCAGATCTCTCAGATATAACAGAAATTCAGATTCAACAACTTCATACAAATCTTATTAATCACCAATGCTTAAATCCTAATTACAATCTCCCCTTCAATACCCCCTCATTTATAACTACCATTCAAGGCTTTATTCCACTCTCATTAATTAATACAATATCCCAATATTCTTCTTACAAAATAGCTTCTAATATTGCTATTAAAATTCTCCTAAATATCTCTTATAATACTTATAAACAACTTTGGAAACCTTACTGTGCTAAACTTGCACAATGGAAAACCTCTCAAAACTTTAGCCCAATATCTACTATTCTTCCAAATCCACACACTTATGTATATAAACATACTAGAATTCACTATACCTATAGTTGTATCTGTGGTCTCCCTGACCAGCTACATGATGAAGATACAAATACATGTCCACCTACTGGTCGTGCACTTCGAAAAATTGATACCTGGTCCTACCAATGGATCAAATATAGCTCAAATACTAATTCTATACTCTATATCCAAATTTAGGTGAGTTTTAACCACTCTAGTAGGTTTAGGTTGCAGATAAATTAGATAATATTAATTTTGTCTATAGTCTGAATCTCAACTCTTGTGATATAAACTGTATTAAAAATATTCTTGTAATATTAAGAAACCCCTTGAGGAATCTCACATAGTTTATCAATAAAGATAGAGGCAAAACCTCACCTTAACAACAAAAAAAAAAAAAAACTATTAAAATAGCGAATTAAACTTTAAAATCAAATGTAGTATAAAATTTCATTTTTTTGATTTATTTTTTAAAAAAACATTCATATTTTAAAATTTTGCTTATAAAATCATCTTTGGGGCTTTAATAAAAAAATTTTTTTGCTAAATTTTGTATATTATATATGTCCAAAAATAAGCTACTACTAGTGATACCACTGAAATTGATTTTTAAAAAAGGCCTATTTCGTCTTCATTAAAGAAAATTAAAATTTTTATAAGGAAGAACAAATAAAATTTATATAGATATGTTTTATATAATTTCGTTTATTCAAAAAAAGTATCAAATAATTTCGTCTTTCAAGTAAAATAGATCAAAAACAATTTTATCTTCAAATTTTAATTTTGGGTTTTAAAACCCGAAATGCTTTCGTCTTCATGTATAGCTACTACCTAGAGGTCTGACTCGTTGAATACTATTCACTAAATATTCACTGAATATTTGAATATTTAAAAATATAATTTTTCACTAAATAAATATTCGAATATTTAAAATTTCACTGAATATAGTCAACTCTCTTTAATCCGAACTGCCGGGTCTGCTTTTTTTTACTATATAAAAATTTAGAAAAGTTCAGTTTTCAAAAAGTTATATATGGCTTATCTGAACTTTATAATAAAATTTACAAATGTTCTAGAAATTTTTGTTCAGTTTAGAGAGAGTTTAATAGTGTTCGGTTTAGAGAGATTCAGATTAGAAAGAGGCGACTTTATATTCATTGAATATTCATTGAATATATATATATATGAATTTAACTAATTTTAACACCTGGTTAAAGTTATAAATTTTAACCACCCTTTATTTTTATAGAAGTTTTTTATATAAAAAATTATTCTTTAAAGATTAGGGTTAGGGTAAGGATATAGGTATATTAAGTTAGAGGATGGATTGATTATTTATATGCAAAATTAGATGCCAAAAACTTTTATTTAATAGCCCAAAGCTAGTTTTTGTAATAAAATTTTGTGATATTGATAATTTTTGATTTTTTTCTAAATTTTCTTAAAATTTTCTTTATTTTGTTACACAAGATCCTGCGACCTGATTGGTAAATTATAGGGTGGTTACATCACCAGGGGCAAGTTAGCAACACTCTATATATATATATATAATTTTATAATTTTATTTTATTTTTTAATAATTTATTTGCAATTTTATTAATTAATTTAAATGAGATATTATATAATTTTTTAAAATTGAAATATATTTAATATTCAATGAATATTTAGTGAATATTCATTGAATATTTTCAAAATTTTTAAATAATATTTGAAAAAAAATATTGAACAAATGAATATTCGAATACTTATTTTTTGAACAAGTCAGACCTCAACTACTATCTAAAATAAGCTACTCTCCTGATTTTTTTTAAAAATCTTAAAAAATTCGTTAGCAGTTGCTACATATAAAACTTTTTTTTACTAGTAAAGTTCAAAAAGTCGAATAAGTAAAGTTGTTCAGTGCATCAAACATCTATAGTAAAAATTTGGTATCATTTGGACAACTTTTTATTAGTAAGTTTTTTAATTTTTTCAAAAAACTCAATATTTCAAAAATAAGCTACTTTACAATTTTTCGTGTAATTTTTTGGCCAAAAAAGGTAGCTTAATTTCGGACACATACGGTATACTAATAATTTCAATAAAATTCCAGATCTTACCCTAACTCTAAAGTAATTAAAATTTATTTTTTGTTTTATAAAAATTTATTTTTTTGTTTTTGTTACACAGATTTGCTAATCTAATTTATCTATCTCTTGCTTTGTTACACAGACATATTTGCCTGCAAAAATTTTAAAATTTTAAATTTTTTAAATAAAACCTTAAATATTAATTTTAGCTATATACTTTCTAAGTAAAAATTATAATATTAGTTCTGTTTTATCAACTTTATTATAAAATTTTTTTAAAATTATTAAAAAACTTTGGTGTAATAAAAGTTTAAAGTTTTTGTTTTGTAACTTTTACTATAGAATTTGTTCTTTAGGTTTTCTCAAATTTTATATTTTCCCATTTATAAAAAAAATTTTTACTTCTAATACAAGTCTTAATTTTTACAAGTAAATCATATAAAGTCAAATAATAAAAGTTGTCATCCTTTATATAAACTACAATATTGCATTAGAAACTATATTTTTAAAACCAATATTTAAAGAATTCACCAAGATATTGTAAAATATTTTTTTGGTTAAAAAATTTCTTTAAATTTTAATATTTTCAGCTTATAAGCAATATAAACTTTTTGTCTTATAATATAAATTTAAATAATTCAAAAATATAATTCTTGTTATTAAATATTATAATACCAAATTTTATTTAAATATTTTAAATGATTAAAAAAATAGATCAGAGGTATATTTATAGTAATTTTACAGGCAAATTTGCCTGCGAAGTAGTACAAACTAAGGGATAGTATAAATACTATGATGTATTTTATAATAATTGAAAAATAATATCAATTTTATATATATATATATATATATTTGTTAAAATATCTGCCTTGGGACTTAGGAGATTTTATTCAAGATATTAGGGCTGTTAGTGTCCCTTGTAAGGAGCCACTGGTATTTGTTACATTGACAAGAATACAACTAGCTATACGTACAACTTCTGGTTGTCTAATTTAAGTAGTCCGCCCAAAGGTTCTATACAGTACTAGCTGCCATACCTGCAATCCAACTAGGAAATTGCCTATTTAAACCCTCTAATCCCTGTCTCTCTTGCCAACCCATTCTGTATCACTAAAACAAGCCTGTTACACAAGTCAGTTAGCTAGTTCCAGATGCTTGTTTACTGTCCTTAGGACCCAGCTAGATATTTTTGGTCCTGTTATTTTTGGGGTCGTCTAAAGCCAGATGCGTTCACGTGATATAAAGCCAATCAAATTGTAAAATTTGATCTTTCCCGACGTGACAAAAACAAAGAAAAAAAGTGAAAAACACTAAAAATACAAAAAACGAGTGTCTAAACCTGTATAGGAGCATTAATAAAAAATGTCGGGAAGACAATTTTACTTATAAGTCAAAGCCCTAGCCCTAATCCCTAACTAACCCTTACCCTAATTTTAATTAAATAATCAAAAATATATAAACGCAACTGGCTTTAGGCATCCCCTATTTTCAGTAGAAAGCTTGGTAGAGCAGTCCCTGTCCTATACAAATATTATTTACATTTCGGTATCTTATGCATTTACTGAGATAAACAACATACAGTAGGGAATACCCAGAACCCTAGACATATAGTACAGATGGGAAATTGAACAATTTTGGTTTTGGATACAATGTCCAAAACCTGTCCAAAACCTGTTCAAAACCAAAACTAAATTTAATTGGTTTTGAACAATTATTTTATATATAATAATTTTTATAAAAAAATGTATATATCGCGCCATGCGACGCAATTATATATCGCACTCTATAAGGACAGGTGTAACGTGAGATCAAAACAATAAAAAAACAAACCACTTTACTTCATTTTAATTAGGGTTAGGATTAGGGTAAGTTTGGTCTTGAGTTAGAGTAATACATAGTTTATATCAAAATTTTGTAAGGAATTTTTTTTGTTAGAACACGAAGGGCTGTTTCCTATGCAAAATTTTGATTTAAGTTTTTTGTATTTTTTATGTTAATACCTTATTCTGAAATTTGATTGGTTGGGCGATAAATAAGAGTATTGCACTGTGCGATATATAGATAACTTCAATTTTTATTAGCAAATTAAATATTTTTTAATATAATTATACTATTTGCTTAAATAATATTTAGGAAAAAGTATAGTTTAAAATTTTGGCCTATATTAAGCTTAATTCTGCAAAATTTTTACAAAATTCTAGGTATTATTTTAATATTTAAACCAATATTTTTCAATATAATTTTTAATATTTTTATAATATAGAAAATAATTAATAATAAAACTAAAAAATTGCTATATAACAAATTGTAATATTGTGTAGAGTTAATCAGGGTTGGGCAACTGGTCAATTGGACAATTGGAAATTTGTTCAGTGTCCAGTGTCCTAATTGTCCAGTGAAAAGCAATGGATTAAGAAAAATAATCACTGGACAACAAAAATTAAAAAAAAAAATTATAATTTTTAAAATTTTAAACAAAAAAAATTAAATAAACTAGATAATTAACCAATTCTGTTAAAATTGATAACTTAAAAAAATTATTTATTAAGCCTGCTCCTGCTATATAATATAATATTTATAATGTTTCCAAGCCTGATATCTCTCAAAACCTGCTTACTATGCATATTGCTTTGGGAGGCTAACATCATTTGAAATACTATACTTTACAATTGCAAGCAAATTGGTAGCATATAGATATCTTATTTAGTTAAATACAGTATTATGTGGCCAACATATTTATTGCTTATTAATTTTTTCAAATGTACTGTATGGGCTAATAGAATTTTTGACTAATATACAATAATTAAACTAAATTTTAAAATTAAATAAGAATTAAATTAAATTAAATCAAAGGTATAGTGCATTATTATAAAATTTTAACTATATTTTTAAGAATTAGCTAGAGCAATCTTCTGGGAGTACTAGTTATCTGACCAGATATGTTGTGCTTTGACTAATTTATTTATTTATTGAAATTTTTTATAAATACGTTAGTGGACACTGGACATGCACTGGACATTACACTGGACAATTTGGAAACATTCAGTGTCCAGTGAAAAAGCACTAGATATACAGCTTGCCCAACCCTGGAGTTAATAGAAATATGACAAATTTAATAAATAAATTTGTTTCATTTTTATTGACTTCTTTATATATTACCTTATATTCCTGAAAATAAGCTATTCTGAAAATAAGCTACCCCTTGGTTTTGACCAACAATACTAAAAACTTGTTTCATCCGAAATTAAGCTACCTCATATTTTTGAACCAAAAACAATAGTAAAATTTTTAATTTCGAAAATAAGCTACCTCCCATTTTGAAATTCGTATTACATATATAATCGTGCACAAGCTAAATATAAATTGCTAAATATAAATTGCTAATTTTCTAAAGCTAATAGATCTGATTGGGCAAGTCAATAGAACGTAGTATACTAAATTATTTTTGAACCTTTTATTATTTTAATTCTATATATTTAAGGCTAATTTTTATTTTTAAATAAGCACCGAAATAAAACCTATGTATTAAGTATTAATTTTTAGAAATGTTGCAAAATAATTAATCTGCTATAACTCAATTTTATGTAAATATAGAGGATTCTTTATTTAAGGAAATATACCGGTATATATATCATTTAATATATATTTGATACTTTGAGTCATCACCTTTTTTTTTAAAAAAATAATAAATCGATACGGTAATTACCAGTACATAGTTTATTACATTAATAGGTACTACCAAATTAAAACTCATAAGTGAATATATTGATAGATTTAAATTTTCACATTATAGTATTTAAATAATTACAAGTTAATCTGGTATGGTGACAAACTTTAATTTTCATTAAACAGGTTTTAACATGTATGCGATTAAAATAAATAATGGCGCTTGGTTTTTTAAAAAAATCGCTCCCCTCTAAATACAGAATAAATTATCAAGTTTAGCTCTTGTACATATAACAGCATTATTTTACAAAATATTAAGTACTAGTAACTTACTTGATAATTATTTCAAACAGAAATTCTCGATATTGCAAATCCTAAATCTCCAATATATGTATCGTATAAATCTTTTTGACCACTATGTAAATCACAACAAATAATATTATTTGAATGAATTAATAAAGGTCAAATGTACTATCGTTTTTGCAGATCTTTGCCTATTCATTACGAAAATACAAATATCAAATATGCCCGTAAAATCTTTGATAATAGTATATAGTTATTCGTATGATATCTTAAAAAATAAGAAAATAATTAATTAATAAATCAATCAATCAATCAATTAATCAATCAATAAATAAATAAATAAATAAATAAATAAATAAATAAATAAATAATAAATAAATAAATAAATAAATAAATAAATAAATAAATAAATAAATAAATAAATAAATAAATAAATAAATAAATAAATAAATAAATAAAT
>QKWP01003369.1:0-18423 GCA_003550325.1 Gigaspora rosea | reverse complement strand
GCATTCCAACAGAAAGTTCACAGTCAACTACAGAAGACCAGACCGGGTCTGATCTACCTTCTCCTAGGAAAAAAAGAAAGACACTTCCATTTTCCCGGCTCCTCACTAGTGAAGAAAGTTGGCGCCAATTAGAAGAAGTGAACAGGGAAGTGGAACGTAAAGCCAACGAAGTGAGACAAAAAAAGGAGCTAGCAGCCCAAAAAAAGGAGATAGCAGTGCAAAAGAAAGCTGAACAGGAACTTCGTTTGGCACAAAAAAACGAAAAAAGAGCCCAAAAGACTCTTGGAAAGCAGAAAGGTCTTTAAAAAAAGAAAGGGAAGTAAAAAAAATTATTTTAATCTTGATAATCTAAATTCACCAAATTACCCTTTGATCTATTTTTTGGTACTATATGCACAGCAGCGATCTTTACCGATTTTCAATTATTATATCCTTTTTTTTTTTTATAGAACTATTCTAAATATTGCATAGTCTTGTGACTTCAAATATGTAAAATTTTACATGGGTCAATAAAAAGTTTAATCGATAGCATTGTTAACTTCGCCAAATTACCCCTTTTTACCTTAATTTCTACAAACTTATTATTACAATACTTGAATCTTTTTTTTTATTCTTTTGGCTTTTTTTGAAATTTCAACAAAATAGATATTTTAGTTTACTCTTTTCAAAAAATCAGCAATATTTACTACTTTATTTTAGATGATGCATTTATCAAAATAGAACTACTATTATGAATTAAGATTATATTTTATTGCTTATAGAATAAACAATAAATAGCATATCTAGGATCTTTATGGAACTAACAAAAATTTTTATATGGCTACAATTTTAAACTTACTTCAGGTGTAGTTTATATTTTATAATTATTTTTATATACATATAGTACTTTGATTAAGTTGAATACTTTATATAGATTATATAATTTTTAAATTAGTTTTCACAAACTATATCAAGTTTGCTTCTTTTCTTTGTTTTTCTTATTTTTTTTTTATTTTATATCTTTTTTGTTGTTGGATATTACTTAGGTTTTGTAGTGCTACTCTCTTTTTTTTTTACCCTTTTTATTTTTATTAAATATCTTTTGTTCATATGAATATAGATCTAAATGCTCTTTATTTTAGAGGCTAGATAAGAAAAATTAAGAAAAAGTTAGCAATCTTGATAAGGCTAACAACTGCTGATCGGTAAGCTAAAAGTGGGTCCCAGCTAGGTAAAAAAAGCTTTTAAGAAGATAAATAGTTGTAGCAAAATTGCATATAGGTACTTTAGTAGCTGCGTGAGTCTTTATTATAAAAATAAAGGATTAATAGCTAATTTCAGGAGCTAATTTCAGTCAAGTGCAATTTCAGGCAGCCGGTACAAGTCTGGAGCTCATAATTTAGCTCAAGCCCCTGAAAAGTCTTGTTATGTATGTCATTCATGGATCAAATTTTTCAGGAGCGTTACATCCAGAAAAAACCAAATCTACATTTTTGATATTTTTACTATAAAAGTATCAACAACGTAATTTCAGTCATCAAAGGGCGTAGAAGTGAGTCTGTCGCTTCGCTCCATGGAGACTCGGGTTTGTCCTTTTGTATATGTACTGTACGCAGGTATTAATTTTTTTTTCCGCAAATGTCAAGCCTTATTTCTATTGATGGTAACCCCAAATTATCGAAAAAAACGCCATGCTGTACATCATACCGGCAGGTTCCGTTATTTTTAAACAAAGCGCCAATTTAGAATATAATGTTTTATTAATAACATCAAATCCGAATATAAGAAACCTCTTCATTTGGGCCACAACAATTTTTGAAAATTTTGGATACTTTTAATCGGTTATTAAAGACGCGATTTTTCGAAATAATACCTTATGCATGTTATTTCGCGTTATATAAATTAAATATATATTAAACAAAATAGATATCTCAAAATTCTAGCAATATAATTAACAAACTTAAACCATATATATTTATTAAATTTATTTAAGGGGTTTATTTTGTCAGAATGAAAAACATATTTGTATAAGTGAGTAAGAAGAAAAGAAACCCCTTTATCTATTTAATCATTAAAAAAGAAAAATTTTAAGTTTTGAAATTTTCGGTCTGATTAGAAAAAAAGTAATAATATTCTTATATAAGCATTCTAAAGAAAGAAAATCAACAATCAGTTCATAATAATTGTGGCGGCTTATGCTAAAATTGGCTTATGCTAAAATTTGAGATCTCTATTTTGAATCCCTAATATATAGTTACTAAAATCAACATGTAACTCTTTTATTATAACTATTAACCCTAAATTCTAGCCCAATTATAAAAAACAAAAAGGACTACAAAAAAAGGCCCAAAAATTTAATATAATTTTCATAATTGATAAATCAAAATTTCAGCATAGGCCAATTTTCAGTATAAACCTCCACAGCAATTATAAAATTATAATTTACATACATGTTATTAATAACCGAATTCATGCTTTACGGGATCATTCACAACGGTATGCCGTCTAATCACCCCTTCTTTTTTATATTGGTGAATAAGATCCATGTGCTCGGAACCAATGCATACGTTCCTGGAGAAAATCAAAGAAACACGATTCTTTTTTCTTTTCCAACTTTCAAAGCAAGATTTCAGAGCACCTGATGGATCGCACCAATTTCCTGATAAACCTAATGTCCAAAATTTTTTTGGAGTAGTAATTTCTAATAATTTAAACAGTCTATGACTATTTAAATTCATATCATCAAAAGCTTGAAGAAATAATTCTTCCAAATGTTGACATTCGGTTAATATTTCTTCAAGTACATCAAATTCATTATTTAGAAACCATGTAGCAAAAACTTTTAAATTTGGACAAAATTGGGCGACTGTTCCATTAAAGAAAAAAGATTGACTATTTGTTGGATCAAAATCAATTATTAATGTGCTAAGATTACCATAATTATTTGCGATTAAAGGATGTAAAGTTTCTAATCTTAATGAATGAAGAGAAATATGAAGGGTTTCCAAATTTGGCAAACGTACAGATGCAAGGTCTTCCCAAATACTATCATGTGGAATTTCGTCAGGTAAAATCTTAATCTTAAGTACTTTTAAATTTTGCATTGATGAGATTATTGAAGGAGGAATACATGTAAAATGTAAAAGTTCAAGATGAATAAAAGAATTTGCTTTTGATTTTATCACATCAATAATTGCAGGAAATCTTTGAGTTACAGCAAGTTCATCGATTCTACATTCCAATCGTTTAATATTTTGTTGTACATCAATTAAACCTGATAGACCAAGATTATCATCATCATAAAAGTCGATAATAATGTTCTGAATTTGTTTGCAAATTTGAGCCAAAGCATAGAAAAGAAGATCTGGAGTTGCCGTATGGCAATGTAGCTCAGTTAGTTTTTCAAAACATTTACCAGCACCTGGAAAATAGGGGACGGGTAATTCATCAAATTTAAGGGTTGGTATAGAAATACTTTGATTTATAAATAATTTACAAATTTCTTGTCGTAAAAGGTGTTGAATATATTCTAATCTTCTAGGTCGATCGTTTTGATGAGTTACACTAATTACTTGCTCTATCATATTAGAAATTGCCGAACAATCCATCGTTTTGCAATAACTAGGATAATCATAAGATAATTTCTTTCCATGAGTTGGACGAAGTATCGTAACACCATTATTATTTAAAAAATCTTTTGATTCACTTGGTAAAGAACTTATTAATGTTCCAAGAACAGCAGCCCAAAATTTATAAGCGCCTTCATAAAAACCAACATGGTTTCGCGATGTCCAAATATTTCTCCAAAAAACTTCAACGGCTATTTCGCCGAATTTTTTATTTACCGTAAGACAAGAATGAAGGGAAGTAAAGTCATGTTTCATATAGCTTATGATTTCTCTTACACATTCTATGGGAAACCTTTCGGGAATTGACAACATTCTATGATAAGGACGTTTAATTAAATTGACCAGTATGACTAAATAAAAAAAATAAAATAAAAATAAAATAAAATATATAAAAAAAATCAAACCTTTTATCGTGAGTTTGATAAAAAATTCAAAATCGATATTAATCAAAAGTAAATATGGTCTCTAAACAGAATTTTCCAAACCTATAAACATAAAATTATTAAAAATTTGAGTTGCACATCATGGAAGTTCTTGAGTAGAAAATTTGAAATATTTGTATTTATGCATGCAAATCTTGTACACGATTACCGTCCTACACAAAGTACTTTTATAACATTTCTAATGAAATATAACTTCCAACACAAAAAAAAAAAACAAAAAAAAAAAATATATATCAAATACAATAAAGAGTATTCGATTAAGTTTCGATAATTCCACTTACAACAATTAAAATTTTCTAAAGAAATTCAAGAGATAAACGTAAAAGGTTAAGATCTGCTAGAATAAATTGAATTTCCGGATGGAAAAAAATTAGACGCTTGGTTCTGAGTTAATGTAATGCAAACTGATTAACCTTAATCGGTCAAAGCGTTATAAATTTAACTAACGTTAAACTACCTCGTAAATATTTTTATAAAATTTTGAGTAACTGGGAAAAGGCACTGTCGCAATTGATAAAAAATTATGTTTGGTTAAAACTTTTATCATTCCCCAATTGATTGGCTAAATTATTAGTACTGCTGTTACACATATCCCGAAGTATCGGGTTTGCTTAATAAATACCGGTAAGCCCGTCTTTTTGAGTCAGAAATGGCAGGTATATCACATCAAATTTGGTTATAGGTTCGTTCGGTTCCGGTTTTTATATTTTCTGCGACGATTAATTCTTCAGAATTTACATTAGAGTTGGATGGTTCGAAAATCCTTTTGAACATTAATGTTAACGAGATTACGATAATAAATTCATAAGTTACATTAAAGCAGGTCAGCTTCAAGACAAATTTTGGCTGGTAAATTGTCTTATCAGCTATATAAGTTTTTTACAAATTTGGTTAGTACGTACGACGGCAGTACGTACAGTACATTACGTAATTACATCACAGCGTACTATTCTTCATTGTCACGCCCTGTTTTTTGTCAATTTCCGACCGGGGAATTTCCCTTTGGAAAGTCGAAAAGATTGTAATTATCAGTTGTATAGTCTTGATTCCGAACATGTCTGTTATCGTTGAGATCGTTGAAGAGGACTAAATATCCAAATAAAAAGATCTGTAATTCGATAAGTTTTACATTCCATGTTATCCGAGGAAATGTATGCGTCGTACACAAAGTTCAAGGCGTCCAAAGCCTCTATGCATTTCTTTATACTTTGTTACACGTAGTCATGTTTCTTGTATGACAATTCTCACATAACAATAAGAATCAGTTGAACGTGACGTAAGAGGTTGTAGAAATACGAAGATAAACCATTTTTAGAATTATTTAAATATTTTAGATATTAACTTACATTCTGGATTTTCTCACGATTGATTAATCCTGTGAACTTACTAACGCTGTATTCCAAGTATCACTATTTTTACGTATTGTTTTTCGAGCTCTGAAGCTTCTTGTCATAACAAATAAAACATTATGTCGCTATTATTGGCATATGCCTTATAATATAGTGTGTAGTAAAATTTTATCTTCTAAGCCAGAGTTGTGAATTGGACATATTTGGACATGTAAAACTTGCGCGTATTGGACATTTGGACATATAATATAAACCTTTTTCCAATTCAAGTCAAACCAATTGTAACCTCATTGTTCTAAGCAATGTGCCTAGAATTCATTCTTTGGCATAATAAGTATTATTGCGAAAAATGGTGAAATGTTAATGTACACTTGCGAGAATTATATAAATCTAAATATTCAACTGGAAGTGTTTGAAACTTTCATGCCATATTTTAATAATATTCCACGACCCCCTGATATTTACCCGTGAACATTCTGATGTTTTATGATGACGTAATGCCGTGAAATATTATCAGTAAATGTAGGAGCCGTGAAATATAATTTAGTATCTATTATATATTGTTTGAATTTCCTTGAATTTCAAAGTCACTAAGTCAACAAATTCGACTTATTGAGTGAAAAATAAAAATAATGATTTAGCAAAGTAACTTGAGCGGGATTTGTGCAAATTTATTATATGTGCTGCATAAAAAACTTTATAAACATACGCATGTACGTACTTACTAAATTCATCTATTCAGAACTATATATTAATTTCATTTAATTTTGGTTTTAAGAAGCGGGATACAGTATAAAGTGGAAAACGAAAACTTGAAAGAAGATATTACTCAAATAGTTAATTAATAATTTGAATCAACTGAATTTCATTAATTGTCAAAAATCGGCAGATATGAATGATTTAGATGAAATATACAAGCCTGGTTTTATGAATTTGGGATTGGGGTTGAAAAAAATGAATGTAAGGCATTCATTTATTAAAAATCTGCAGACATGAATAATTCTAATGGAATGTACAGAGTTGGCTATTGTTATAATTTAGAAATTGGTGTAAACACAAGGCAGTTGAGCATTATCAAAAGTTAGCTGAAATAGGTAGTTCTAATGGAGCCTTTAAAACCGTTATATATTACAAATTGGTGAAAAATAGTAATAATAATAATAATTTGTGGGAATGTATTGAAAAATATATATATAAATTTTTAATGTTTATCATAATATTTTGTAATGTTCTTATTTTAAAAATTGAAAACATATAATTTTAATTATTTTATTTCAATTATTAGGAAGTAAGCATAAATAACATTTATTAATTTTATATCAATATCTTAAGTTATAATATTTATTATTTTGTATTAATTTAGCTTGTAAGTATAAGGATCATTTATTAATTGATGGAATTAAAATTAGAAATACTTTATTCATCATTATGAATACTGTACCTTCAAATTATTTGTTCATATTAATTTAGCTATATAGTAAATATCCCTTAAACCATCCATTTTAGTAGGCAAATTTGCTTGCTAGAATTTTTAAAGTATTATTTATTTTTTTTTGACAATTCTGCCTTTATTATACAAGAGCAAGTATATTATATTTATATACACAGATTTATATTGCTACCAATATTATTTCTCACACATACAATAAAAACTCATCTGTTATATTAAATACTTAAATACAGTGATATCATGTCCAATGGTCCAACAACGAAAATTGGACATTGGATGTTTGAATTTGGACTTTAATATATGTCCAATGTCCAATTGGACATTGGACATCACATAACTTTCATCACATATGATTGGGCAATATTTGTATTACATTTAATAGACAAACTACTGCACTAGTATTATTTAATTTCAACCAATCAAATTTATGGATTAGAGCAGGGTCCAAAGATTTAGGTCCAAGAATCACGATTGGGTAGTTGGATTGGATGTCCAATCCAAAGGTGTTCAAGCGTCCAATTTTGTTCAATATATATTACTACCTAAATATGATCTGCCTTAGCAATAATTTATCTCTACTCTAGGCTTTCTGGTCTATTAGAAACAGTGCCTAAAATATTACTAAAAGACTATTACTGGCCTGTCAATCTTATATTTTATTTTGACTTGTACTACTTTTAAATAGCCAGGTTGCTATAGTAAATTCTTCTATCATATTTTTGATATTCTTGTTAACTTTTTTCTAAATGGGTTTCCTTTATGATTTTTCTTTTACAACACATTTTTTAGATTTGGGATTTTCTTTTTTATTTTTTTGTTATTACCTTTTTTATTAGAAACTATTTTCTTTATTTTCTTTTTTCTCTTTATTATTCTTTTGTTGTAGCTGATCTGGTTATATTGCTTTTACTCATTTATGACTTCATGTCAGAATTTTCAAATCTGATCAAAGAAAAGTGATATGAACTTTTTGCAGAAAAATCTTCTAGTTTTTTTGCTAACTCTTATTTTTAGCTCTTTATTTTTGAGTACTAGTCCTTTAAGGGGCATGCCATTTATTATATAATATTTTTTACTTAGTACCGTATTCCTCCGAAAATAAGCACCCCCTCGGAGCAATTTTTATTTCCAAAATTCTCTTGATCTAATAATCGGATCTGTATAATTTTGGTACCATTCGAATTGACTTATCAAGATAATTCAAATGGCACCAAAATTATGCAGATCCGATTATTAGATCAAGAGAATTTTGGATATAAAAATTGCTCCGAGGGGGTGCTTATTTTCGGAAGAATACGGTAGTCACTTCTACCCATGTATAGTATAATTATTTTATTTAATTTTAATTGATTAATATAATATATAGACGTGATCACTACCTCTGACCATGTATTCATGGTAAAAATTATGTAATAAATGGTATGCCCCTAATGTATAATTTTCTTTTTTTTTTGGTCACTTTTTTAGTTTTTCTATAAAACATTTTCTAGAATTTCTCTTTACTAATGTTTTTCTTTTGCTTTTCTTCTACTATCTTTTTATACATCCAATTTAGCAATTTACTTTTTAGATTTCTTTACAATTTTGTATATATTTTGCAACCTGCTAAATAATTTTGATTTTTAGCTTCTTTGTAGTATGCAATATACTAATTAGTATTGTAAACTTTAGTTTTTTTGTATGCAAAATGGACTTTGTTAGTAACAATTTGTATAGACACTTAATTATAAAAACCTATTTTCTGCTTTTTTAATATCTTTACAATTAGGGCTGTGACATATATTACGTACAGTGTTGGGTGATATGGTGGTCAACCAAAAATTTGCTGGTCAAATTGGTCTGGTCAAATTGGTCAATTGGTCAAACTGGTCAAATTGGTCAAGTCTATTATATAAATATTATACATATATTATATAATAAATTATATTAAATATGCTATTTGACCAATTTAACCAGTACAGGTCCTTTGACCAGACCGGTCAAATTGGTCAAATTGGTCTGGTCCAATGGTCAAATTGGTCTGGTCAAACCAACATTGATTACGTAATATCATTTTATTAAGAGGTTACTCCCCTCCCCCATGTCATATATGATCATATATAAAAATATATATATAAGAGTGTTAGTTTATAGTGACCCATCACCATGACAACTCTGTGATCGACCAATCAAAATTGATTATGGGAGTCACGTGATGACTGATTTGCAAAGAGCAAATCGGTTGAACACGTAACTCACAGGACCGATTTTGATCAATTGATCATTTAAAAATATTGCATAATGAAACTACAAGTTAAAAAAAACAAAGAGCAAATCTATTTATCATTACTGGGTACAACCCGAAATTTTTTTATTTTTTTTTAAAAAAAATCAATAATAATAACGATACATAATAATACATATACAAATATTATCAGATGCCAACTTCGCATTTTATTTATATATATAAAAAAAATCTAATATAATAAAATACTTCATCTAGCCCTACATATCTATAACAGACTGACTGATTTCCCACAGAGACAAAATGAAAACGCCATAAACACTCACTTCCTCCCAAGAGCAATACTCCAAAAACAACTCCAAGAATAACAATTTTAAGAACAATGATTCCAAGAACAATGATTTCAAAAATGACGACTCCAAAAACAACAACTTCTAAAATGACAATTTCAAAAAAAGAAGCATCTAAAAAATGAAAGAAGTTAGTACCCGTAACAAAAAAAAAACAAACTAGTAAAAAAAAAAACCACTTAATCGATGAAAATCTCAACTCCCACTACTATGTTGACTCTAAAAAAAAAAGTACCTAAAAAAAGAGAGAAAGTATACCTGTAACAAAAAAACAAACTAGTAAAAAAAAAAAAAAAACTACTTAAATCGACAAAGGTCTTAACTCCCATTATGACAATTCCATGACTCGAAGAATAACTCTAAAAATGACAACTCCAAGAAAAGAAACATTTAAAAAAGAGAGAAGTTAATACCCGTAACAAAAAAAAAAAACTAATTACATCAAAAAATTTTATACATAGATATTGATCGATATATAGCACTTAATTGTTTTATATCAATTATAAAATATCATTATATATTGATTAAAATATTGTATATCTATAATCAATATATATCATTTTTTATATTAAATCGTTATATATCTATAAATCGATTATAATTATAATTATTTAAAACAGTGATGGACAAAACCTATGTCACTTGGGGGTTTTAATTGTGACCTTAGTCATCTAGTCATGTTATATTATGTCATGATATACTTAGTCACTTTGTTACGAATGAAATGACAAAATCACATGTAAATAAAAAATAATTTAAAATGACATATGTCACTATGTCACTTAGTCATGTGTCGCTTAAATAGCCAATAAAAATTAGAATTTTATTAAATTTAAAAATATTATGCAATACGTGATATAAGGCCAATCAAATTGTTTGTTTTGATCGACACAGATCAGCACGACAAAGAAAAAAAGAAGAAAGAAAGCGAGAAAACGAAGAATACAAGAAAACTAATGCCTAAACCTATATTGATGCACTAATAAAAAATGTCGGGAAGGTGATTTACCTATAAAACATGCTCTAACCCTAACCCCGAACCAATTCTTACCCTAACTTTAACTAAATAGTCAAAAACATATGATGCACAATGCTTTAAACATTCCCTTTATAATTATTTAAGTGACTTGTCACCTAATTTTTTAGAGTGACAAATGATTAGTGACAAAGTCATCTAAGTCATCATAGTCATCAAATGTGACTGTCCATCACTGATTTAAAACGATATATGATGATTAGCAGATCTTTAATGATTACATAGTGTTTTGACCGTATCACAAAAATTTCAACCCAGATCACCAAATAAAAAAAAAAAAAAAACAAAAAAAAAAAAGCTATTTTGAACAATCTTTACCTCTTCTCCCTTTTCACCCTTTCCTTTTTCCCCTCTCCCTTTTCTCCTTCTTCCTTTTTCCCCTTTCCCTTTTCACCCTCTTCCTTTTTCCCCTTTCTCTTTTTCCTTTCTCCCTTTTACTTCTTTTTCCCTTTTACTCCTCTTTTCCTTTTTCTTTTTTCTTTCTCTTTTTTTTTTCCTCTTTCTTTTTTCTTTTTAATATTTCAAATATATTTGAAATATTTTAGGACAATCTGTAACCTGGATCATATCAAAAACGCGTTTAACTAATATTTTCGAAATGTTTTGATGATTTTTGATAATTGTACCACAAGATCAGATTAGATTTTTGTTTTTTTTTGTTTATAATTTAGATCTTCTATTAATTTTACATTGTTTTTCGTTTTTCTTTTGTTTTTTTGGTTTTATTTAGTTTCGTTTAGTTTCGTTTTGTTTCATTTAGTTTTGTTTTGATTTTTTTATTTTTATTTTTTTTTTATTTTTTAATTTTTTTTATTTTATTTCTACACTTTACCACTAGCACTTTGCAAGAAATCCAGTGACTTTTTGGTACTTAGCTCAAGCTAACTCAGCTTTTCAACACTTTGCAAAAACATACAACTACTTTCTCTAGCAATTTTGAAAGTTCAAGAATGCAAGTTTTTGCAAGGTTTTGTTTTATTTATTTTTTCGTTTCATGTTTTTTGTTTTTGTTTTTTTATTTTTATTAAATTATTTTATTCCGGCACTTTGCGAAAACCTTCAACAGTTTCTAAATTGCAAAAACACGAACTCGAAATGGAGATTTGGGCATTGTTTATTTTTTTATTTAGTTTGTTTACATTTTTGTTTTTTGTTTGTTTCTTTTTTTTTACTTATTTTTTTAACTTTATTTTATTTATTTATCCTTTACTTCTTTCGAAACTTTGCAAGAAAACAACTTGACTTTCCGGCACTTTACAAGAACACCAATTCTAACATCTTTGGTACTTTGCAAGAAGTCACGAATATGAACAAATATAATCGAATATAAGTGAATATGAGTGAAATATAATAGTTTATTTTTTTTCAGTTTTGTTTTTTTTGTTATTTTTTCGGTTTAGTTTTTTGTTTGTTTTTTTTTTTACTTATTTATTTTATTTTATTTATTCCTTACTTCTTTCAGAACTTTGCAAGAAACAACCTAACTTTCTGGCACTTTGCAAAAAGTAGCGAATATTAGCGAATATAAGTGAATAAGCATGGCAGACATTTGTTTTAATTGGTCAAAAAATATAAACAAGTAAACAATATGCATGAAGATCAATTGCATTTAGAATTTTCTAGTTGAAAGGCAGACATTCATATGATTGGTTAATTTTTGTAGATTTACCATAATGTTCTAGCAAAAAAAAAATACATACGATTTTTAACTAGCTTCGTTGCTACAAAACCAGTATACCACAAGGGTGGTAAGCCAGATATGTAATTTTAGTTCCTTCCTGGCTCTTTATACCAATAAAAGTGGTGAAGCTATCGTGGTTGCAAAAAATTAGTGAAGGTTTGTCATTTACCTGTTGGCAGTGAGCCAACCCAAATAACAATTTTAAATTGAGCCACCTATCTTTGCCATTTAATTGCCGTTGAAGTACAGTTTTATTAAAAAATTTAAAAGTATTAATAATTTAGGTTTGTTTTTTTTTTTACATATAGAGGCTAAGTAAAAAAAGCTCTACCCTTATGAATATCAACGAAAACGTTGGCTTGAATTTGTGAAAATCGGTCTACCAAGTACTGGTCCAGGTAATTTCGTCTAACAAGCTAAAATTCAAAATTTTTTGAGTTGGATAGTAAATAATACTATAGAAACAACTCAAAAAATTATTAATTTGCTTTTGATATTAAAGATTTGGGACAGATTTGTAAAGGTATAATGCTATATTAAATTTTGCGATATTATATAGCCTTTGCAAAGTCAATAACGTGATGAATATTGAATTATACTAATATATTTTTTATTAACATTTTATATACTCCATCATAAATTACGAATTTGCTATTTTAAAAAAATAATATAAAGTAAGATAACGATGTCAAATATAGCGCGATATTTATTAGACATTAATTAGACAAAGATTTTAATTAATATCTAAATATTTTAGGTTAAAGATTTAACATTGGCTTGGAAATATTTAAGATGGATTTCAGGTAAAAAAAATCTTTGGGGCAAGATCCAGGTGGCCTAGATGGAAATCAAGATGCGGACCTATATTGTCTAATCTATCCCAATGCTAGAACAAGTTCGTAAAGCAATCAAGGCACAAGGTGAATACACCATGTTGTGGTGGGCATAAAATATTAAAATAGAAAAAAAATTTTTTTTTTTATATGTAAAAAAAATTTTTTTGTTTTATGTTCGTGTTGTGTTTAAAACGAGCAAAAGCAATGCAATACGTAATTTTAAATAAAGCTCGTACTCATAAAAATCTACTTTACTAATATATTCTAAGTTTTTTTATACTATATGAATACTATACTATTTACAAATAAAATAAAATAAAAAATAAAAGGATATACCCAGAATTGCGGGAAATAATGTGATCTAAGTAAATTTTTTTTTGTTGCACTACTAATGATTACCAGTGTAGTTCAGAGACCAATAAATAAATTAAAAAATAAATATAGGTCAAATTTACTTTTTGATTTAAAGTTTGAACTTAAATTCATATTATATTCCATATTTTCAATGAATTTACATCAGTTTAAAACATCTTTTTGTTAACTACAGTACAAAATAAGCTATCCCAACAGAATCTGATTATTGATATTCCAAAATTTCATAGACTAAATATTTTTTTTGACCCAATGAACTTTGACAGTTCCAATAGCTGTGTTTTTACTACTGATTTGGNAATCGCAGAAATATTTATGTCACTGGGTTATATTCATCATAAAGACTGCTCGATATGTTTTACAATGGAATATAACCCAGCGACATAAAGATTTCTACACTACCCCAACGTACAAAGTGGGGATACTATAAGGGAGTATACCGAAGCAAGTATCATTGATTTGGATTAGCTGATTAATATCAGGATATTTTTTTTTTTAAATGTTAAAGGTGAGACCTTGCTTTTATCTTTATTAAATTTAATAGAAACTTTTTACAATACTGAAAGAAATTTCATTTTTTTAAATCTAATGCTAAGAATAAAAACTCAGACATATATCTAAGTAAACCTAAATACTTATCTGCGGGCTAAACCTACCAGAATGGCCAAGGCTCACCTAGATTTGTGTATATGTAAGAATGATTTAGATACTTTACCGGCTTGAAAAATTAAATTAACTATAAAAATATTAAGTATGTAACAAAGCAAAAATTTAAAATAAAGTTTAAGAAAAAACTACCTTTTAACACTGCAGGGATCCCACGGATTCTGAGACTACAATCCGAAAATACATATTTTTGATCTTTGACTACATATAAAAGTCACACACAGTATGCTTAGTAGACCTGTATTAAATCTTGGTTGTAGTTTTAGTTCATGCCCTAAAGATGTCATCTACCTTTAGAATGTAACTCTGAGACCTGATTCGTTTTACCTCATCAAAAAAGCTAAAAAATAGGCGAAGTTGGTC
This sequence comes from Gigaspora rosea, assembly GCA_003550325.1. Lineage (NCBI taxonomy): Eukaryota > Fungi > Glomeromycota > Glomeromycetes > Diversisporales > Gigasporaceae > Gigaspora > Gigaspora rosea. The sequence goes on along the minus strand of QKWP01003369.1, from coordinate 4,045 downwards.
TTCGTGAGAAGGATTCTAGAATTTTCAAATACTGCCTTTAAAAAAAGTGGATTCTAATTACTGTCGATTAGTGAAATGTTACCATGCCTAGTTGTAGAAAATAGGCTTCTGCAATTTGATTTGATCTTCAAATATTTGAATCAAATATTTATTCAAATTCAAATTTGACTATATTTGATTTGATCAAATTCAAATATGGCCAAATTTGATTTGATTTGACAAATATTTGATTTGATTTGAAAATTACTATTAAAATTCAAATTAAAATCAAATTCAAATTCAAATATTTGAATCAAATCAAATTCAAATCAGGGTCAATTTGATTTGATCAAATTCAAATTGATCTAATATTTGATTTGATTTGAATTTGAGGAACCCTAGTAGAAAAGGTATTGAGTTTGAAACAAAAAAAAAGTTTTTATAATGATTAACACCCAATTAACTTATGCATTGTATACGTATTACGGTATTACTTGCTTGAATTTGCCCTCTAAATTAAGTTTTTTGAGATATTTGATCTATACTGATCTTTTTTTACAGAAGATGTATAAAGAGTTAAAGAGCACTATAATATGTTTTAAAAAAATTTTATTATGTGAAACTATAAGTTGCCAATTGATGATATAGTTTTTCATAGTAAGGGTTACTTTAAAAATTTTTTTATATTGTGTAACCCAGTGATTTTTAAGCCAATCAAATCGAATATCCGCTATGCTTTTATATATAAAATTTGCTGATGACTAGTCTTAACAGTTTTTCTCATTTTTTTACTATATATATAATTCTTTGATAGATTTAATCTATATAGGGTTATAATAAGCTACCTATTTTTGTACAATTTTGACCTCAAAAAATCGGGGGGGGGTAGCTTATTTTCGGTATATAGATATTTTTGAAAAATTGAAAAACGTACTAATAAAAAGTTGTCCAAATGACACCAAATTTTTATTGTAGGTTTATTTTGATGCGCTGAACAACTTTATTTAATTGAACTTTGAAGTTTACTTAGTAAAAAAAGTTTTACATGTAGCAACTGCCAACGTGTTTTTTTTGATTTTTGAAAAAAATTAGGGGTAGCTTATTTTCAGAGTAGCTTATTTTCGATCGTCTTGTGCAAACATAGTAGTACCTTCATTTTTTATTCTTCTTTGCTTTTTTTTTGGGTTTGTTTTTTGGTTTGTTTTTTTTATTTGTTTTATTGGTTTGTTTTTGGTTGTTTATTTAGATTTTTTGTCTTATTTTTTATTTAATTTTTTTTATTTTTTATTTTTTATTATTAGTAGCTCAGAGATAAAGTTTTTTAGAAGAAATAGATTATAAAGTAGATAGCTAAATATCAGTTATATACTATTTGATGATTTGGAGAATGCTAGTTCATTGTTAGTATTTACAAAAATTAGTATAGTAACCAAATTTGGGCACTCATTTGAAGTAGCCAAGTTTCATGTCATTTATTACTATTAAAATATATATTATATAGTCTCTATATAATTATCTAATAAAGTTCAGACTGGTTATAAAGTAAAAAAAAAAAAAAAATTGTTCAATACAAAAAGATATACTATCTTTTAAACTGTAATCCAGGCAAATTTGTTTAGATTTTTTAAAAATATTTACAATTTTTTAAATCAAATAAAATTTTGTTAAGTTTATAAAGTATAATTTATTATAGTATTACAATGCTGTAGCCTTTTTGTATTAAATATACATCTGCAGTTACTAAATAATAAGAGGTTTTTAAACCAAGATTTTTTTAGTAATTCATAATAGAAATCACAATTTCAATCTAAATTAGCAACCTTAATTATGTATTATGTACATGTAAGTTTGTAACAAATCTTTTATAGTAATAAATAATACTTCCAATATAACTAACTAGGGGTATTAATGGAGTGCTCCAGGGTGGTGTGGAGCGTACTCTACCAGAGTAATACCCAAAACCACACCACACTAGAGTACACCACCTCCGAGCAAACTCTATAATTAAACACTGAAGTATTAATCTATTATAAGCCAAATATATAAGTTGGGGCATACTCTGAAGTATAACCCAAAGTATAATCTGGTATATAATCCAGAGTAAATTTATATATTTATAGTATAGGATTTTATATTTATATAATAGTTACTCCAGTGTATAAACCACTTTACAGTTGATATAATAGTGGCTCAAGAGTATAAACTATTTTACATTAATAGTATTACTCTAGAGTGATTTACTTCTTTTTAGGTATATCTTAATAAGCCGGAGTAGAGTGATGCCTAAATCACGCTTGTATGGAGTGGCTTATACTTCTAAGTTACTTCGGAGTATTATACACCATTAACATCCCTATAACTAACTCACCTTTCATTGTTACTAGAATAACATACAAATTTTTTTACTAAATTTTTACAATATCCATAATAAATATCACAACATTCTATTACAATACAAACCATCTTCACCTTATATACTTTATATCAGATATAATTTGTAAAAAAATTTTTTTTAAAAATATTTTTTAGCACTTTTGGCTTACTAGCATTCTTTTACTATGGTGCTCCAAGTCACTTCTCATCAAATTCTGATTGCTTTTTTAAAATCTTATAACTATAAAATCTAAAGATTTATTTAATAATTAACCGATAAAAATAAATCTTTATCTTTAGCTCTATCAAACTTATTGGTTAAAATTTTTAAAAAGTCCAAATATCAAAATTATATGACATTAAAATTTAAAAAATTTATACAATTTATTATGTGAGCTATAAAATTGGCACCTTGTTGTTACATATGATTTACATCAAAATTGGCGTCACATATATTCAATCTACATAAAATTGGTGTGAAAACGATAAATCAGTTCTTGACTAGTTCTAGATCTTTGTAAGACCAAACTAATAGCATTAGCATCAAATTAAATCAGTCTGAATATCTTTATCCTATAATAATTTTTGCTCTTTACAACATATGTATGTACGTACTATGTTTAGTGTCAATATGAAATTTTTTAAAGTGATGCATAACAATTATAATTGGTATAATTGATTATAATCGATTAATTTAATTGATTATAATTGTTTGAGGGGTTATTAATCGATTACTAACTCCAACCGATTATAATCGATTATCGATATATATCGATTTTAATTGGTAATAATCAATAATATAAAAATTCGATTATTATCGATAGTTTAAAAATTCGCAAATTTTAGCTAAATTTAAAACTAGTTTTCTTGATAATTAACAATTAGAATTAGCTCAAATTTTTACTATAAATAGAATCGGTATCAGATTATAATATACTAAAATTTCAGTAAATTTGACCTGGTAGTTTTTGAGTAATTGCTTGTATACGATAGTCAATTTTTTTAAAAAAATTGACTATCGTATGCAAGCAATTGCTCAAGAACTGCTAGGTCAAATTTGCTGAAATTTTAGTATGTTATAGTCTGATATCGATACTATTTACAGTAAAAATTTGAACCAATTCTAATTGTTAGTTATCGAGAAAACACTTTTAAAATTAAGCTAAAATTTGCGAATTTTGATTACAAATTTTTATATCTAGCTAAATCCAAATTTGGCACATTTTGGATATATCTAGCCAAATTTGGCGTACCTTGAATATATCTAGCCAAATTTGGCGCATTTGATGAGAAGTGACTTGGAGCACCATATATAAGAGGTCATATCTATTCTTTTTAATTGAAGTATCTAAAATAATTTATTTTTTTTATTTTTTATTTTTTTTTTTAAAGCGAGGTCTTGCCTCAGGTTTTATTATTATAATATACGTAGTTACATCTATTTGCTTGTGTTTACATATATATTTTCAAAACTAAAGCTTGGGCTAGTTTACCCACGACCCATACTTTGCTAGTCAGGGTCAAAGACCTCACTAGTCTATGAAATGATTAATGTATTGAGGCGAAGTATTATATATCGTGAATAGTCTTGACCATTTGTCAATCTTTAGTAGCTTATTGTTTTCGGATGTTTGTGGGTGATGATTCTGAGATATCATCTGGGCTGTGGACTGTTTGATGGGGATTTCTCTGT
>QKWP01003366.1:0-25413 GCA_003550325.1 Gigaspora rosea | reverse complement strand
GAATTTTCAAAAAGTGGGCATTTTGGCGTACCCCTCCAAAAGATCTGCAGTGTTTACTGCTCCCAAAAAGGAAAGGCACCTACCGTATTGGATACAATTGTTATGAGTGGCTTGGAAATGAGTAACGTTGAAAGATATGTGAGACTTATGGAGAAACCACTAGAAGAAGATTCTAGAAGTTCTGTTTTAAGCAGTCCGGTCTATATGACTGCTTTTTGTTTAACATACTGGGACCTGGGCCGGTTATGCCGGGACAAGTTTATCAATGTTAACAATTTTTATTTTAAAAGTCTGAAAAGTTAAACTTTACTCAGCTAACAGTTAGGCCTCGGATAAAGATTGATGGTAACGAAAGGCCATCATGAAGTCTGAGTTTCTTTTTCGCTACTTGTTAGATATTATATATTATTTCCTTCTGCATGTAATAATATAAATTTAATAAAAGAAAAGAGCAAGGTCTTGGTTATAAAACAAAAAAAAAATTTCAATTGGTTAAATTAATAAATTTAAACCCCAATTTTTTCAACAACTATCTAATTAATTTTTTTTTACAAATTCATTATAACTACTATATTAATATATATAAAATTTAAAACTGTATATTTAAAAATGATCAAGATATTAATCTATTGACAAAACTTTTCATCCCACCCACATATAAGCCTCTTATAAGGCCTTCTCTTCTTTCTTTTTTTTCCCACATACTGGCACTGAACAGAGAATCATGGAGCTGCTGTATTAAGACTTTATTCCTTTTCCCATTTTCGTTTAGAAGCACAAGTATAAATTTGACAACTGTCTCCTTAATCTTTTGTCACCGTGTCTCCTGAGCTTCACATACTGCCAAATGTTCATGAGTTTCCTTGGCATCTTTCCCATATACTTTACATATATCATTTTTATAGAGATCAGGATACATTATCTTAAGATTACTAAAGGTCAAGAGTCTACCGTGTAGACACTTGATCAAGAAGTTGAGTTTTCGTCCTTTGTACATTGAGGTACATCTCATGCTACTTGCCTTTTAATTCTTCTTCATAGACCTTCCCATGCCCATATATGGTAGTAGTCCTTCTTTTTCAGCCAACTAGATATACTTAGCATTCTCCAATTTGCTGCTATTATTGTGTTCTCAATTTCTTTTATGATCTTTCGTACTGGCATTTCAATAAGATTGTCTTGCCAGTACATATTGTACCTAATTCTTGAGCTTAGTTCCATATTCTGTACTACAAGCAGAGGAGCTGCTTGGCCTTCTTTCACTAGTACATCTATTCTATCGTTCCAATAATTATTACTATGTCTTTTGACTTTAACTATTTTTACTTTTAAATTTTTGATTCGGTTTGTATCAAGGATCTTGAGCAACAGATTATAGTTCTTCTGGTGCAGCCACTCTTTTTTTGGCCTGTGTCTTTTACTCCTATTGATTCCTTGGATTGCGGCTGCACTATTAGTATAGACTTTGACCTCACTATCTTGCAGAGATAATAATAAGACCACCCAGATTGCTGCTAATTCGGTCCTTGTCGAACAAGGCCATCCTTGTATACTGAGGTTCCCCTTCTGGATCATTTCTTTTCCATCTTTATCAATCTGTATCCATCCTAAATCTTGCTTACAACTCATTCCGTTTTCTGAGATTTCCTTGTGCAATGAACCATTTATATAAAAAAATAATGAATTTTCTGCTATACTAATATTTCTATTTAACTGCTCTAGTAGCAAATTCTCACAATAATAACTAAACTTCTGTCTTTTTATCAATTCTATTTCTATTCTATCTATACTTATTACCACTATTAGGCTTGCTTTAGAAATTCTATCTAATTCCTTCTTTTTAACTACTCCTTTCTCTAGTGAGCTTTTAACTATATCTGTCAATATATCAAAAACTCAGTCACTTTCTTGTATTTTGATACCCTGAATTGTTGTGAAAATTTCTTTCTTCGAAATCCATTGCACCTGCACCTTATCTGCCTCATTTGTTTGATTCGCTACTAGTCTAATTTTAGTTCCCTCTTTATTGACAGACGACCCTTCTTCTAATAGCACTTTCTTTTCTTTTTTCCCAACTACTCCTCGTATATTTATTTTGCTCTTTCCATTCTTTATTAGCACCTAATGAGATCTCCTTTTGTTTAATTACAGGCACCAATTTATTCCCTTCTGAAATTTGAAATTCTGGTCTAACTTCTTTTGTAAGAGGATTTGCAAGGACCATTCCCTCAATGTTTTTAAACCATTGAGGTATTCTTCCTCTATTTGATTTGTCTTTCAACCACATATATTGGCTCTATGAGATAAGTACTTCCCCCTGTCCATTGAGAAGTTGGCCTAAGAAAAAAAGGTCAAAAGCCGCCAGCGCCCTGGCGTATTTGATTACTATTTTATCTTTAAGCAAACCGTGTATTGCTATACCAGTACCATATAGGCTCCAATTATCTTGCGACACTTTAATAGAGATATTAATTTCTTTTGCTTTTAACAACACCAACATAGTTTGTTAAATTTCCATATCTTTTCTAGGAGATTTGGATTATCAACATTATGGAGCCCGAAGTTCTCCACCAAACTAGCTAGTTTGTGACCTTGCTCAATTCTGATTTCCGTAATTGCACTAATCTGACTTTTATTATTTAATCAATTGTGAACGCTAATAATTTGTTTATTTAGTAAGGGCAGTGTCATTAATCACCTGATTATTTTTTATCAGAGGCCTACTCCCCTCCTCTATTTTTTAATATACATATAGTTAGGTTCTTATATATAATTTCAACTTTTTTGACCTCCCCTCTCTAGAAAATCACCTAATTTTTGTTACTCCACTAACTCAGCCTCTAAAGTTCAAAAGTTTCTAATATTTTTATGTATTACCACATAATTAGGTGTCGTGATCTGAAGCTCGAGTTTATTCTTTGCTAACCTAATAATTGGCTGATGAATTCTGTTAATCCATACTTTTGATATTCTTAAGAGTTGAAGCAAATAACATAGCTTAGAAATAATGTACATGTTGATATATGCCAATTGGCTGGCTGTCAACCTTTTCCATCTCAATGTTTGTACTGTCTGTTGCACTATTCCTTTGGCCTTTAGGAACAGTTGTTTTTTATTCAATCTGCTGTTTAACCAAATACCTAGCAATCTTGTTATGCTATGCGGCTTCTTCTCAGCAATAGATTCACTACCAAAAGTAATACTTCTTTCTTCTACTTTAGTTTTTGGGTTGAAAACAATCAGATTTGACTTTTTGACGTTAATTGAATATTATTGATCTGAAAGAACTTATTTGCTATTGATAGCATCTTCTCCATAACCTGCTTGTTTGGCGCCAACCAAGTAGTGTCATCTGCGTAAGCTACCACAGTCACCTTAATCTCTTTTTTTTGCATATAATCACTTGGTCCAAGCCTAGGTTCTGAAGTACTAATATGATAACCCAATTCAGCTGACTCTTGAACCCTTACCAAAAGGGGATCATAAAAAATGCGCCAAGTAGCGGAAAGAGAACCTCCTCTTGTTCAATTCTATCCACCATTTCTACCGCCTCTGTAAGACCTATTGCCATTATGATTTTTGATGAACGATTCTCGAAGAGTGATAAAATTAACCCTATTGCTTTGTTAGGTATTTTGATTCTTTCCATCGCTCTTTTTAACATATTGAGCAAGACTGAATCAAATGCCTTTTTCATATTCTGCAGCACTAGCTACAGTTCAACATTCTTTTCTTTTGCATATTCTGCTATTATATTAACTATATGTACTGGATGTTTAGTTGAGCCTCTAGGCAAACTGGCGAAATTCCATTCCTTTAAAATTTAGTATTTAACTAGAACTGCTAATAGCCTATTTGTCAAAATCTTCGTTATGCATTTTCTAAAAGTTTCTAAGAAAGCGATTGGTCTAGTATTTCTCAGATCATAATTTCAGCTTGTACCCTTTGGAATTGGATATATTTGTGCACATTTCCATTCTTTAGGAAATGCTGCTTCTATAATTCAATAATTTGCAAACTGGTGGAAGATGCGTTGAGTAAAAGGACTAGTATTCTTAATCAAACTGTAAGTAATACCTGAGATACTAGGAGCCATTTTGGTTTTAAGACTTTGTAGGACCAAATACTACAGGGGCATCCATAAATAACGTTATACAAGAGGGTTGGACGAACAATAACGTTTTTCTCAATAAGTAGGAGGGTCAAAAAAATATAACATAATTTTTTTAGAAAAAATTGGCTAAAAATTGATCCAGTAGTCCAAATTTAATGATTTTGGTACTATTCGATTCGTCTCAGTGAGAGGAGTCGAATGGTACCAATTTCATTTCATTTGAATTACTGGATCAAATTTTATTGGCCAAATACTATTGGTTATTATGTTTTTTTTATAAAATGACTATAAAATTAATAGTTTTTTGTGAATAACTATTGATCCAGTGATTCAAATGAAATGATTTTGGTATCATTGGATTCGTCTCACTGAGACGAATCGAATGATATCTAAATTATCCAAGTTTTTGTAAAATTTTATATATAAACATACGGATTTTGAAAATTTTTTTATATAGTAGAGAGGGGGTCCAGCGCTACTATGAGGGGTACATAACGATGCCCCCTTCTCCTCTTCTGTAATTTCTGATAGTATGTCTTGGAACCAGGTACTCTGAATACAATTCATTGGTTTGTAAATTTGTGACCATATACTCCTTCTACCAAAATTTTGTGGCTTTTGTGCTCTCATTTAATGCATTTTTGTTTTCTCAAGGACTTTACTAGGACTTGTTACTAATACCTTGGTTGTTCCTTCTTCTTTAAAAAGTCCATCTACCACAACTTTACTATGGGGTCAGTTTAGTAAACTATTTAACATCTTTCCTTGATTATTGACTATCATCTCGCATCTATGCTCTATACAATCCCTAATTTCTTTTTTTTTTAACCTTTCTATTTTGTCTGATTTTTTCTTATTAACAATTCGCCACCATCCTTTCATATCATCATACCAATCTTCTAAATCCTCTATTGGCAGCCATGGTATATCAAGATTGAACTTCTTGTTTTGTTTTGTGATATCTAAATTAATTGTTAGTTTTTCCTTATCTAACATAGTCTTAAAATTGTTCTTTTTTGCTAATTGCATCTACTTGCTTATTTTGGTAATTAACAAAGAAAGCTTAGATTTCTTATTGGAACCTTCTTTGCGCGTGGGGTTATTATGCATCTTTTTTCTTGGTATGCTTCTATTTGCTGCTTCAATAATACTCAGTTTGATGAAATTCCAGGCCTGATCTATTAGCTGTACTCAACAACTCCGTTTTCCAATTTTACTAGCATCAGTACATAACAACTTATCAAACATAGCCTCTTCTTTTTGCAACTTCCTATCCAATATCGATCTATACTCCTCCCAATTTTCTACAGTGGCCTGATCATATAGGTAAATTATTTTGTAATGCTTTCTGTTCTTTTCTATTGCTGCTATTGTACCAAAGATCTGTGAGTTGAGTTATAATGTTATAGAAGTTGCTTTGTGATCGCTATACGTAACAAACTGCATATCTAAAATCTTTGCTATGATCAGACTTTCCATTAGATTTTCTGACACCCATATTTGATCGATTCTTGTGCCACTTTGATTATTGGACCATGTGACTTCTTTTCCCGTCAGATGTAGAAACCTAAAAGTGTCTATAAAATCATTTTTGCTCAACCATTTGTGTATTTTTGAAACTCTATGATTATCTGCTCTGCTCTCTTATATTTTATCTAGCTCTAAATCTACTATACAATTGAAGTCTCCTAAAACTATTATATGTGTTCACATATTCCGTTTATTGTATAAGTCTGTGATCTCTAATACCTTGTCCATTTCATTTTTGTTATTTGGAGGAATATAGATTGCAATTATAACTAACTCTATATTTCTGAGATAAAGCCTTGCTACTATCATAAATTTACTAATTCTGTCTATGCTACCAAGGTACTTTTCCCAACTATGCTTAATACCTATTGCTACACCCAGACCCTTCTTTTTATCTATTGATATATCTGTCCAAAAGAATTTGAAATTTTCGACTTTTTTCTCTACAAAAAACCCTTCTTTCCTATCCAATTTGTTTCCATTACTGCAATTATATTGAATGCTTATTCATCCAACCACTGACCCAATGTTTCAAATTTTTGCTAATTCATTTTTAATCCATTAATATTGTAACAACCTATTTTCAAAGTTATTTCCTTTTGTAGTAACTTTCATCTATCTAAAGTAGCACCAGAAGCTCTTCTTCATGAACCAACTGGTTTATCCATTACTTTATATACAACTGGTGCGCCTATTAGGAGCATAATGGCAAACTAGACTGACTCCTTTCAATGCTATCAAGTCTACTAGTGATGTTCAACAAAAGCTTCTTGATTTCATCTATTTCAAGTTTATATGTCTTTTCTTCTAACGTGGTACTTGTTGATTTTCTTTTCATATTGGGATTCTCTTTAGATGTCTCAATTGCTTCAGTTTTTGCTTTTGTCGTTACAACTCCTACCTCTCTCAAAGATTCTTGTTTGCTTCTATTTAATATATCCTTTCAAAGATTTTTGTTTATACTTTTAACCTTCCTTTGAGTAGTTTTATACATGGGCTCCAGCTCCCATTGCAATTTGGTATTAAAGTAGGAAGCTTTAGATGAAACTGCCTTCTCCATTTCTTGTCTGTTTATAAATTTTACGACTGCAACTTCTTTTCTATTACCATTTCTATTATTGAAAATATGAACTGTTTTTGTGTCTAAACGACGAACTTGTCTTAACAACAGAACCTCTTTTGCATTCTTTGAAACATTTTTGAGCCTAGCATGATGTGTTTTTCTTTCTTCTAATACTGAGTTATCGCTTGTACTTGGAGTAAATCTTGCTAGGCTTCCACTAATTAATGGAAGAGACTATAAGTTTTTAACTACCTCCTTATACTTTCTTTCATCCATCTCAATAGTAAGCTCGGTTCTGGTTTTGTTGTTTCTTTCATGTTTAATTTGGACTTCATGAACTTTACCAATATTTTTAACTATTGCAGTCACATGTCTATTGCTTTTATTATTTGGCAAATTCCACAGAGTAAATTTCCTTATGCCTTTGTGTTCACTTCTTTGTGTATATACCTTATCTAATATGTTGGTTTGCTTACAGTTAGTTTCTATCTTACTACTAGGAATTCCTTGTAGAGCCTCTTTTTTCCTAATCTCTTTAGATTCCTTCATTGCAAAGAGCTCCTTTTGAGGTGTACGTAAATTTGTACTGTTCATTTTTTACTTCATTATTCACGGGTTCCTTGTCCTTTTTCTTCACTTTTTCCTTTATTTTGTCAAAGAAACCTTCTTCTACAGCGCTTGTTTTTCCTTCTTCTGACTTAACCTGAGCAATGTTAGTATTTTCTTGCTCGAAAGTTTCGATAAATGATTTAATTATATCCTCTAGCTCACAATTCCTATAATCCAGTATGCCTGTTTCTGAGATTGTGAGTGCTAATTTTTTACTAAAGCTTTCTCCTAGCCTTGGCTTCATAAACTCCAGGAGTAAAGTTGACCATTTGGGTTCTTCTTCTGCTACCAAAATCTGGCGTTGTTCCCATTCATATATTTCTGTTGCTGTTCTTACAATATAAATAGTTTCTGGGTAGACTATTTCTAGAAAATTTGCTATTTCTTTATCTTTTTTGTGAAACAAAAGGCTGTATATTCTTTAGTTCATCCGAAATTTCTATATCTGCCTTTTTGAATAAGTTCTTAAAATGCCCCAAATGTTGTTCTATGATTATCTAATTTATATCTAATCTAATATTCAAATAGTCACATGTATGATTGGCTGTGTCTAACTGGTATTCTATTTTTTTGTTTCTTTTTATTGATTCTATTGCTTCTAAAAGGGTGATATGAATTTATGCGTCTTTGTTTATATCTACACGTTTTAATCCTTTTTTGGCTGATCTTAACTTGTTGTTTATTTGTTTATTCTGTATTTGACTATGTATCCTTGTTTACCCTTGTTTGTTTTGTCAGTAATCTGTAGTACAGGGTCAACAGCAATTCTCCAAAAAATTTTTCTACAAGTTTTACAAGTAGTTTTCCATTTCTTTGATTATTAGCCCTATTTACTCTTGTCAAATTTTCTTTTTATCATAACAAAGTCTGGATGAAATTTTTCTCTTTTCTTTTCTTCTTAAGCTACTTGATGTACTTTGCTATATAGACTTAGCCGTTTTAGTACTAATTTCTTTAGCTCCGAAATTGGTCGTAAGGATCAGCGAGAAAAGTTTTTTTGTTTACTTTAAAAATTATATATTTTTATTAACAAACTTGACTATTACTAATTTGCTTTGAAGCAGAATTGGCAATAAAACTAATAGAGTTCAATGATTATACAAATGGAGCTTAAAAAGCTAGTATCTATTGACTATATTTAGAGCTCCATTGGCTCTATTTATAGCTCTATTGGCTCTATTAAGCTTGATTGCCAATTTTGCTTTAAGGAGATTTCATTTATTATATGTAAAACCAATTAGATCATAGGATCTTGTATAATGAAACTAAAATAAAATTAAGAAAAAAATTAAAGAATCTTTAAATAACAAAAATTTTATTATAAAAATTAACTTGATGTTTCAATTTCAAAGTAAAAGTTTTATAGCATCTAATTTTGCATATAATACACTTTTTATTCTAATATAATCTTAGCCCTAATTCTAATTTTTAATAGTAAACTTAATTATTTTTTAAAAAAAAATTTATAATAAGATAATATCACTCCAAGTTAAAATTAATTAAAATCAATAAATTTAATATAAATAAAATTTTATATTTTGTGCAAATAATAATATTTCAAAATCTAATATAATAATTAGAATTAAATAACTTTTATACTATTAGATTTGTCTTTAAAATACACACAAATTGAATAATATAAAATTATCCAATTCTAATTACTAGATCTTAAGATATTAAGATGGCCACAATAACTCTATTTACTTTATATATTTTATTAAAAATATATTAATATAATTAATATAAAAAGTTTCTAGATATTATATAATAAAAATCTGCAAATACTAAAGTTGTTTTAGTTGTTAAATTTAATTATTTAGAATTTTATATTGAGAAAGATAAAAACAAGCTATTTATTTGAATATTATTTTTTAAAATTGTTACTTTAATAATAAAAATTATTATCATCATCATTATTATTATTATTAGTATTATTATTATTATTATTATTATTATTATTATTATTATTATTATTATTATTATTATTATATCGTACGAGTCTTATGTGACAACCATGCTTTTTTTGAAAGCTTATTTATATGAGTCTATATAGACCTGCACAAATAATTTTTAAACACAAAAAAAAATATTATAATTAAAAAAGATATTTATTAAGCTGGGTTATATTTGAAATTATTATTTAAATATTTGATCGAATATTTAACAATTGTTATAGTTGGGCAAAGACATTATTATTAGGTCAGAATTGTTATTTGTTAGGTAATGACAGTACACGTATTGTATTAGGTCAAAATGTATTTATTTGTTGGATGAACATTGATAGGTCAAGTAAATTTATAATTATTAAATTGAGTGTATTTAAATTGCTATTTGTTGAATGAAGACATTATTAGGTTGGTTGGTTTTAAAAATTGTGAAAACACTATTAGGTTGGTTGGTTTTAAAATTGTGAATGTTCTATTTATTGCAAAATAAAAAATATTTTGAAGAAAATTCGATCAGCTGTTAATCAAATGAATATTATTTGTAGTACTTTACATCTTTATGATGATCAAATAATTGGCTCTGACCATTACTTGGCGTTTGTATTGTTGCACGTTTTTACTAATTGAATATATTGTTTGTTCTTTTTTATCTGTAATTTTCATAATATTTTTTTTTATTCGTCGCTTGTATCGTTTGTCCTTATCTTTGCGGTGTTGTTTGTGCTGATGTAGTATTATTTGTATGATTCGTTCTTTGGATCATTAACTGGCGCTTATGTTAAAGGTCTTCCTCAACGGAATTAATTAATCAATGTACAACGATCGCGACATTTCAAGAGAGGATTACTGCGCGATAAAAGTGATTACGCCACTAAACCAACTAATTCCCATTTATACATATTTTTTATATTTTTACGCACGGGTTGGTACATAAGATGTGGATATATATATGGGGCAGTAATTAGTTGTGTATGAAAAAGATTTATAGATTTTTGGGATTAGCCTTTTTTTAATTTTGTTTAGTAGCAAACAAATAAATTAAAATTTTACGTAAGAGTATCCTATTTCAATTCTTTTATTTGTAATTCGTAATTATATAGTTCGATTTTACAACATCTACAGTATTTATTTCCAAAATGAATTATTTTTCCTTAACTTTGAAACCCTATTGCTATGATCATTATCAAATTAATTAAAATAATCTATTAACTTCTTTATTTCTTATTTCGTTTTGAGTACGTTTTGAGTATAGCGATCATCTTTAGTACAGTAGAAGTAATTTTATTTGTTTACAATTTTATGATAATTTTTATTAGAAAATTGAAATACGTTAACAACTAGTTACTAACTAGTTAGCAACATTATTAAAATTTACAATCTTGGAGATAATTTTTTTATATTAAAAAAATTTAAAAACTTTTAGCAATAGTCAAAATAATGTAACGTAATAAAGAAATATTGTAAATGTATATCGGTATATAGAAAAAATTTGGCACGATTTTAATATGAAATGTTTGATTGATAGATAAAAAAAAACGCCATGATAAGGTGGAAATAATATGAAAAGGAGATATGTGCAATGAGAAAAAGATTTTAGAAACTCAATAAAGGCACATATGTTACAATTGTAACATTCATAACATTTTAAAAGAAAATGCATGTATTCCTTGTATTTCACCATAATAAAGAATAACTCGAATTTAGCAAAAATTGAATCCTTTGAACTATTAAAATTCTAATTTTTTCCAAAATCCCACTCACACTTAATTCTACACTCTTCTTGACACGCTCACTCTATTTCTAGCATCCTGCTTTTATCATTCATTGATTTAGGCATTCTGCTCTGCTTTTCTATGCTTTTCTCTACTTTTTCTACTTTCTCTACCTTTTACGACTAAAGTACATTGTTAAGTAGTGATCTGGTATAAGGAATAAATTTGCCCCCATTAAATGCCCCAGTATATGTTTGGTTATATGTATACCGACGCTTTTCTAATATTTCATCTGATTTAGATAATTCTAACAACATTTCTTGATCGTCTTGCCAATCGGCAAAGGTTTCACAAATTATTTCGGCAGATGGTCGCTCATCTGGCTCTTTTTCCCAACATTCTTTCATCAATTTTATATAACATTGTGGTGAATCTTCATTTATAGATGGCCGCAAATCATCATAGCATATTTGTAATTGAAGTTTTATTTCATCATTTTGATCGTAAGATACAGACTTTCCATATAAAATTTCCCACATAATCATGCCAAATGAATAAATATCGGATGCTTTAGTATATGGTTTTCCATCTAAAATTTCTGGAGCAACATATGGTAAAATACCATAAATTTTATCATTATTAGCTTCCGCTTTTAATGCTATATTTGATGATATAGAAAGTCCCAAATCTGCAATATATCCATTATAAACATCATCTAATAAAACATTGCCACTGTGTAAATCTCGATGAACATATCCTTGAGAATGGATTAGTTTGAGGTCATATGAAATACGACGTAACAAAGCCAGCTTTTTTTTCCATTCCATTCCTGCTACATAAAAAAGATTTTTACGCAGGGATCCTGCTCTTGCATAATTTAAAATAAGGATATAATCTTTAGTGGTGTCATCCTTTGATACTCCGTAGCATTTTAAAAACAATGGATTTTCGTAACTCATATCACAATATGCTTCTAACTTTAATATTTAAAATAAAATAATTAGATGAGGAATATAAAAACATTTCAAAGATTCAACATATAATAAAAATTACCTCTTTTATAAATTCTTTATTGTAAAAACTTGATCCATGAAATAATTTAAGCGCAAAACCTCTCCATATGCTTTGCTTTTCATCAAACCAGTCAGCATAATATACCGTTGAAGATCCACCTTGTCCCATCTCCTCAATGTTTTTAAATTCATTATAAGGAATCCATGATAAAGAATATTCATCTTTATTTAATAGATTTATTAAATCATTATCTAGTCCGAAATCTTTAGACGTCCATTCATTCGTGACTAAAAAAAAAAAAGTTCAAATGTTAAATTTAATTAGATTAAAAATTAATTCTATAATGCAAAATATATACCTGATAAATTATTTATTTCCCTATTTATTATTAATTATGCATAAGTTATAATTACGTTATATATAACAAAGATGAATTATAAAGTAAAAAATAAACTATATACTTACATTTCATACCAATAATTAGCCTTAAGTAAATTTTTTGCTACGCCAATTCCATTTTCATAACAATAGCCAACTTGGCGCATTCCAATAGTATAACCCATCTTTGCATAATTTTTATAATGAACGAATGCCATATGTTCATCCTTGTTAACACCGATTCCATTTTGATAGCAATAGCCTACTCGAGTTATTCCATCAAAACAACCCATTTCAGAAGAATTTTGATAATAAAAGAATGCCGTACTTTCGTCTTTTTCAACACCAATTCCGTTTTCATAACAGCGTCCAAGATTATATATTCCATTAGGATCATTCATCCCAGCAGATTGTTGATAATAAAAGAACGCTATATTTTCATCCTTTTCAACACCAATTCCATTTTCATAACAGTATCCAAGATTATATTTTCCAACAGAATCATCCATTTCTGCGAGTTTTTGATAATAAATAAACGCTTTATTTGCGTCCTTTTTAACACCTATTCCACATTGATAAAGGTAAGCAACTTGTAGTATCCCATTAATATGACCTTTTTCAGCAGCATTTTCGTAATAAGAGAATGCAGTATTTTCATTCTTTTCAACACCAATTCCATTTTGATAACAATGTCCAAGAATATATGCACCGTCAGGATCACCCATATCAGTAGATTTTTTATAATTATTAATTGCCATATATTCATCTTTTTTAACACCAATTCCCAACCTATAACAATGTCCAAGTAAATTTATTCCTTTAGTATCACCCATTTTAGCAGATGCTTGATAATAATTAAAAGCTTTATGTTCATCCTTTTTGGTTCCAATTCCGTTTTGAAAACAATACCCAACTTGATTCATTCCAATAGTATGACCCATTTCAGCACATTTTCGATAACAAGTAAATGCCATACTATCATCTTTTTTTTTAACACCAATTCCATCATCATAACAAATGCCAAGATTAAATAACCCTTCAGCATTGCCCACCCTAGCAGCTTTTTGATAATAATTAAATGCTTTATTTTCGTCTTTTTTAACACCAATTCCTTCATCATAACAGACACCAATATTATACATTCCTATAACGTTTCCCATTTCAAAAGCTTTTTGATAATAAAGGAATGCACTATACTCATCACATTTAACACCTAATCCATTTTGATAACAATATCCAACTTGAATCATCCCATCACTATAACCCATCTCAGCTGATTTTTGATAATAAGAGAATGCTTTATATTCATCCTTTTCAATTACAATTCCATTATCATAAAAAACACCAACATTAAATGTTCCTTTAGCATTTCCCATCTCTGAAGATTTTTTATAATATTCGAAAGCTTTGTTTTTATCCATTTTAACACCAATTCCATTGTCATAACAAACACCAACGTTATATGTTCCATTATCATTTCCCATCTTAGCAGCTTTTATATAATAATTAAATGCTTTAACTTCGTCCTTTTTAACACCTATTCCATTTTGATAACAATATCCAAGACGATACGTTCCATTACCGTGTTTCATCTTGGCTGATGCTAGATATTGAATGAACGCTTCACGATCATCTTTTTCAATACCAATTCCTTTTTCATAACAATAACCAAGATTAAACATCCCATTAGGACTTCCCATCTTTGCAGATTTTTGATAATAAATGAATGCTTTGAAATCATCTTTTTCAATTCCAATTCCATTTAGATAACAATGACCAACTTGTATTATTCCATTTACATAATCCATTTCAGCAGTTTTTTGATAATAAATAAATGATTCTTTTTCATTTTTTTCGACACCTATTCCATGTTGATAACAATAGGCAAGTTGATATACTCCTTTAACATGACCTAATTTCGCAGCTTGTTTAAAACAGGAGAATGCCATATGTTCATCTTTTTCAACACCAATTCTGTTTAGATAACAATATCCAAGATTATAAATCCCTTCTACATTTCCAGTCTTTGCAGATCTTTGATAACAAATGAATGCTTTACAATCATCTTTTTTAACAACGAATCCATTTCGATATAGATATCCTAGTATATTTCGATAAGTATGTGATCTGTACGTATATACATTAAAATCGATATCATGATGAATATTAATAACTATGTCATTCATATTCTTCATGTTTATAATTGATATTGAATGTTCTGATAAATTTTTTTTTTGAATTTTGAATTTTGAATTCTGAACGCAAGAAGTTTAAATAAATTAAAATCACTCATGATTATACCAATTAGATTTAATTTTCACGTTTAAACCAAAGAAAAAAGTACATTTCAGGTAAATAAATTAAAAATTCGATAAAGCTAATTCTGTCGTACGATATTTTATACTATAATATTTAAGTGTCGATATTAAGATGGGTTATTGACTAATACTATAATATCGTATTTTAATTCTAAATCCGATCTTTCGGATCAGATTAGTCTGCTGGAAGATCACGAGAGAGTTCTTTGTACTTGAGTTAC
The DNA here is from genome assembly GCA_003550325.1 of Gigaspora rosea. Lineage (NCBI taxonomy): Eukaryota > Fungi > Glomeromycota > Glomeromycetes > Diversisporales > Gigasporaceae > Gigaspora > Gigaspora rosea. The sequence goes on along the minus strand of QKWP01003366.1, from coordinate 10,508 downwards.
ATAAAAAAAAAAATTACACAATTAACGTTTAAACTTATTTAGCATTTATCCCGAATCATTTGTTTCACGAAAAGTAAAAAAATTTAAAGCCATGTGTATAGTTTTAGTTTTAAATTGATTACTAACTGATTTATAAACAAAGATAAAGTTTTAGATTCTTCCTAAACAATATTTAATAAATCTCCACGTTTTTTATTCGTGCTATTTTCGGAGACGCAAAACCAAATGATTTATTTTAAGGTGTGGAAAATTAATGGTAAATTTTTTTTACTGGTGAAATGCGCCTATCATGAAGATAAATCAGGTATGGAACACGTTAGTTTATTACATTAAAAAAATTTTAAGCTTTGATAAACCAGTTAAAAAAAAAAAAAAGCGATTTAAAGACAAAAAGGTTTGTTGACCGAATTTATAAACTCGGTGATCATTTCTATTAACTTATAATTATATACCGGTATTAGAATATAAAGAGATTCTTTATTGTTCAAGTTGTTTCATACTTTTTTTTTAGAACTTTCATTATCGCGTTATCATTTTAACATTATTATTATTTTTCTTTATCACTACATTAAAATGTTCTGTGATAGCAAAAAAAACTTAACAATAATATACAATAATACACAATATATTAACTTTTACATTATATATATATATCAGATATAGAAATAGATAAACACGTAAATATAAATGCGCAATAGAAGTGGCATGAGGATGCGGGGAATACATAATAGGTATGATAGCCTAGCATAAATCCTAAAATAGTTATAGTGGGATAACTAAATTAGGCAAAGTTTAACTTAGAGGATAAATTAGTCCTAAGTTTACTGAATGTAGTTAGAATTTTGTACTTTAAGTTACAATATGTAATGAACTATATAAATCACTGATAAAGTTCCGTGAACAAATAGTTCACTCTTTAAAAAATAATAATAATAATAAAACAATAGTAGTGACGAATTGATGTTCCTTATCATTATATTTGCAAAAATTTTCGATGAATTTAATCAATCACTTATAATCGATATAATAAGCTGCTCGAGTATTGATGAGGTGAGGTCTTTATTTGACTTATCTAGCAATTGAGCGTTACTACAAGTATTAGAAAGTCACAGTAAGAGTGATACTTGAGCAAATCTCAGTAACGCAATCTTAAATTATGTAATAATACTTACTTGTGTCATTATTTCGATCGCCGGAAAATAGTGCTTGAGAATCAATCTCAATCTCATGATCGTAAAGTGTATACCAATCAATTTGTCCAAAAGCTTATTCGAGATTTGCTTCGATCTTTTTCTCTTTTTTTGAACAATTTTCAGTGATGATTTCCGCATGAATGATATGATGGGTAAGAAAATCTGAATAGTAAAAAAGAAATGGATTGTTGTCATGGCAAGAATTTTTTAAATTTTTAATTTCCCATAGATATGGTATGACCAGACGTACACATATCTTATTCGGATTAGAACTGTATTTCGTTCAAATATCACATTCACCAATATATCGTATTTTGTGGATAAAACACCCACGTGATGCAAAATTTTTTACTCTGAATTAAAATACCGGTAATCTGCATGCATATATCAGAGGATTACATAATCTGATTGGCAGAACTGGGAAAGGCCAATTTAAATCTGGTAAATAATCTGCAATTTTGACCAGAATTATGGACGATTGGATATTTATTAGATCCGCCGATATGAAGGTATAATAACCATTGCTAGGGTTTGATAGCTTACGTAATTTATCTTATTTCATTTTTATGTAATTACATAGCTTTTTATGTAATTACGTAGCAAGCTATTCCTTAAAATAGCTCATTTCGGAATAATTCGGACGCTACCCAAAGAAATTTCCTCAACAATGCTCGTATTTAATGATCTACATCGGAAAGTTATTCGAACGGTGTGAAGACGATACAACATTCGATTTCATTGAAGTGTTTGCTCTACTAATCCTCCCCCGATAATAAAATTCATAGAAGGACTTAGTAACCAATCCCATGATTCTACGTAGAGCTTCGCGACGTATCAGATAACACCTAATTACTCTGACCAAGGCTCACCACGCCTCAATCGAAGTCAATATTAGAGCTAGTGTAGGGTTTTAGTGTAGTATTTGTTTGTTGATTAGTATCAGCGTGACCATATTCCGACGTTATATTAATCCCGGAGCAGTCACTACTTTTACAACGACCAAGATAGGTTTAGCTTTTGACTATGTTTTTGCACTTTACATTTACATAAAAACTTTATTTTTTCACCGTTGCTACAAATTTAATTTATTGGTTCTCGTAGCATGAAACTTTTTAAATAGACCCGCCGACCGGCCGGTTTTTTTTTTTTAAATTTTATATATAATAATTTGTAAATTTTTTTTAAAATTTTTTTTTTAAAATTCAACCGGTTATTAAACATACTGTATAAAAAATTTTTTATAAAAATTTTCAAAATTTGACCCGGCCGGGTTACGAGAATCAATTAACTTTGCATGGCCCTATCTTGAAAATTTTTCTGCACCCGAATCTCCCTTTATGATAACTCCTGTTCACAAAATAAAAATCCTCCGTATTTGTAAAAAGTTTTTCCGATTTGTATCAACATTTTTAGAATACTGTATATGTATGTGTTTTGATCTTCTGAATATTTTAATATGCCAACAATGATTCTTTTAAGATCATCTCAATTATATAGGGACTGACAAAAAATAACCTTAACCTTATTATATAATACGACCCTTTCTCATCCTAACCATAAAGAGCTGATTATTTTGCTTTATTCGATTTTCACATTACGCACTTAAATATAACGGATCCGCCTTAACTCGCTGACAGTCAGTTCTTTTAGCCGACATCACACAAAGTGACAATTTACTAAAAATATATACTAAACTCTAATCCTATGTGATGTCAGCTAAATACACTTTCAATGAAATAGCTGTCCGTGAAGTGAGCAGCACTGATTATAACTCCACTCTTATAGCTCTATTAATCCTAATTTTAATCAACTGTTTATAACTCGGGCAAGCTTTAGTATTTTGCAACTTACATGAGAAGCATGTAACTCACAATGGAGTTACATTGTCAAGTAAGTTATCCCAACCCTAAAAATAATAACCTCTTAATTAAAAGTGCTGATGAATAAATCAAAGTGGTAAAATAATTTCATCACTATTGGTGAAATTGATACATCAGTATCTCTACTTTTAATCACTACCATTCGATTAGGCTTTTCGAAATTATACCAATTTCATATAATTATGGTCGATAGATTGTACAGTATATATCATGGTATAATGTTCCCATTCCTAATTGCATCGATGGTCATGATCGTGTAACTGGCTTATTATTACCGTTTTCAAAAGTTGTGAAAAGACGCAGACCCCATACAATGGGGAAATTCACGTCACGAATTTTCAAAACCCTCTCTAACCTGATCTTAATTTGAATAACAAGAAAGTTCCTATTCTTAACTTCTCACATGGGTATATGGAAATCATTTTTTACATCTTTTTTGATGTACGCAGATAAGATTTAATTCAAAATCTACTTTAGTGGATTTCGAATTTAATTGGTTACGTCTCATTCCCGGACAGACATTTCCCCTACAGGCAATTTATTCCGAAATCACGCAAGTGACGATTTACTAACAATATATACCTGTAATTAATAAAATGCTAACTCTAATTTTACATAATATCAGGTAAATGTTCTGTAGAAAAAATGAATGTTGCGAAAACTAGCAACTTCCAATTAAAAGCGTTATGTCTTATGATAAAAACTACTATATATAGAAATTTAAATACTGATTCAAAAATTTCCAAAACCGTCAACACAAACGACGGATAGGCACAGTATGTACACCAGGTATTACTTAAAATGTTATTGAATGTATGATGTCGGATAAATGGCCTATAGAGGAATTGGCCGTCGGGGAAATATGATATAATCAGCCTTTTTAGGGAACCACTGTTCATCCATATTTACTTTGTGCAAATATTAAGACCTTAGCATCGCCAATCTAAAAAAATTTCGCTTTACCAGCGTTAGAGTTAGGGTCTCGTGGATTTTTGTTTTGATTTTACGTTACACCTGATCTTGAAATTTAATTTGACCAGATAGCGAAACTTTTTAGATTAGTGATGCTATGGTTCACTCATCAAAAAACGTAGATTTAATCACGAGACTTGATTATTATTGGTCAAAAACTCATGCTACTGTACCTAAGAAAAAATCTGAAATTTGAGAAATTATTTAACTTTAACCTTTAATAATTCATAAAATAACCAACTATTAGAAAAAAATAAACCATAAATCTGGAAGAGCAGTATTAGCTTTACTATTTTTATGGTTTATATTTTTTAATAATATTATTCAAATTAAAGACAATAAGCTATTTGAATTTATATAGATTTTCTTTAATAACTAAATGACATTAACCAGTTGTATATCAAAACAAATCTCTATAATTGTTTAATTAAAATAGCATGTGCTATTGAAAAAATTCAAAAGTTATATAGTATTTTATTGTTTTGTCTATTCTATTATCTATTTAAACAAAGCTAATATATTATTATAAAACCAGGTTTGGTTGTTAAAAAATACTTGTATTATAGAACTGATTTATAGCAACAAGAATATAATTTTACTTATTGGTATTTGTCTTCAAAAAGTAATTACAGTTTTATATTTTTTTTTATATATACAAGTAATTTTCAATATAAAAAACTTATAATATAAAAAAAAAACTAATTAAACTTTAATATAAAATATTTAAAGCCAAAGAAGTTTATAAGAAATTTACTTAAAGAAGTACAGTAAATTATGTAATTAGGGTTCCAACCCCCTGTGATAAAACTATTGACCAATCAAATTTTATCTTTTATAATATTAAAAAACTTAAAAACATCTTTGATCCACGATTAATTATAGTCGCTATATAGTAAAGTCCAAAATTTACTATGTGAATTAATTAAAGTAACTTAAGTAAACTTGTTCAAAAGATCAAAATAACTTATTTTAAAATTTTCATTAGTATTAAAGAACTTTTTATTATTTGACTTTTTGATTTTTACATTTGACAAAAAATTAAAATTTTTTAAAAAAATATATTTGACAAATGTAAAAATAAAAGTTAAATAATAAAAACTTCTTCAATTTTAATAAAAATTTTAGAATATGTGTATTTTGATATTCCAAACAAGTTTACTTAATCAATAAGTTATCAATTGATATAGCAAAATTTAGACTTACTATGTAGCAACTTTTTACAAATTTTTATTATAATAAATACTTCAATATTATTGGCTATTTTACTATATATATATAGAACATAATAAAGTGGGGATCCTCTCTCCCCTAATAAATTATGTGATTTACTGCACTTCTCTTAATATAAAAAAATAAAGTGGACTTTTGTATTATATTTAAGACAAAAAGGAAATAGCAAGTTGTTTTTTGTTTATATAAACAAAAAATGACTTAGATTAGACTATTATAGTCTTAAGTGTGATGAGCATTTTGCATTTGCCTTGTTATTCAAGTGATGAGAATTTTGTATTTGCCTCGTCAAAGATGAGATGTTTATAGTCTGCTCATCAGGTACTATATAGATTGCATTTGTATTATCACTTGAGAACCTTTAAGACATATGCTAGTATGATATGCATTTTGTTTTTTAAGCTATGCTTAAGTGACGAGCATTTTGCTTTTTATGACACATGCCAAAATAGCACATTTTGTATATCAGACCATATGTGATATAATGTATACCAGTACTATACCAGCTTAGTAGTCCTGGCCGATTTTTGTTACTGAGTCATATGGGCAAAAAAATATATCTAACAATGTATTCAGTTGCATATTATTATTTGTAATGACATATCCAGAATATTGCTATCAGGTATGCCTATATACATGTTATCTGGTCATGTTATATATATGATATCTGGTTATGCTATCAATTAATGCTACCAAATGTATATACTAAGTATATCATATAAATGCTATTGATAATACTATTATATATATGCTATCAAACTATGCTATCAAAAAATACTATCGAAAATGTAATTGCTCATGTTTGCTATTTTAGAATGCATTTAAAATAGATCTGCTCACATTCTAATAAAAATCCGTCCTGGTTTCGTCCTAGTAAAAAAAAGTTAACTGAGACAGATTTGATATAGGAAAAAGATTTAATATCCTTTTTTATCCTGTTCTTTTATATTTATTATATATCTGTCCTAGTTGTCCTAGTAAAAAAGTAATAATCTAGAAAATTAAAATTTATTTACACATGATACATTTATACTATATATATAATATATATACCGTATATGTCCGAAATTAAGCTATCTTTTTTGGCCAAAAATTATGTAAAGTAGCTTATTTTCGAAATATAGCATTTTTTGAAAAAATTAAAAAATGTACTAATAAAAAGTTGTCCAAATGATACCAAATTTTTACTACGCATGTATAAGTGTATTTTGATATGCTGAACAACTTTACTTAATCGATCTTTTGAAGTTTACTTAGTAAAAAAAAGTTTTATATAGCAACTGCTAATGAATTTTTTAAGATTTTTAAAAAAATCAGGAGGTAGCTTATTTTAGGTAGTAGCTTATTTTCAAACATATGGTATATTATATACATATAGTATATATAGTATATACTATATAATATATACTATGTATACCTATAAATAAAAAAAGATAAAAAGTAAGATTGAGATTTTACTAGAACAACTAGAATAATTGGAACAGGTAGTCTAAAACTTTTCGTTTGGCTTGAAATTACTGACAAATATATTTTTTTCTGTTCTAGCTTACGTCCTAAAAAAATTCATCCTAGTTGGAACTTCGAAAATATAAATATCCAGGATACTGCACATATGTATATTAATTTTCCTTTTCTCCAGATGATGCAAAGTATCAAATCTCCATTGTGCCATCTTCTCCAGTTTCTTTTGCTAATATCGATCCCATCTTTGATATTTATTTATATAAGTATCACAATAGTCATAACCAGAATAGGCCAACTTATCATATTCTTTACAAGGCACATGTGATAGAGAATCCCAGTGAACTTTACACTCTTCAGGCCTATAGCAATATCAATTGCAAACTTTTTCAGTTCTAAGAATATAGGAGCAATGATAAATGGCATACAGTTGTACTCCCATATAATCACACTATCAGAACTGATAAAAAGTGTTCTTATATAGAAATGTGCTTATGTAGAAAGTAATTTTTATATTTTTAATAGTAGTTGGTTCAAGAAATTAAGGTGCTTATAAAGAAATGTGCTTATATAGGAGGTGCTTATATAGAAGTGTGACTGTATTTATATAATGTTTAATATAATAATTATTATCTACTGATAACTATTCTTTAGAATTAATTTTTATTTTGAACTTTTTTTTCCAGAATAATATACTAGTGGTAAAATATACTTACTATGAGTACCCAAAATTTTCAAGAGAATACAGTATTGATCATGCACTAACAGAATCAGAAACACTATTTTTTTAATGAGATAGCCCAGAAAACTCGAAAAATTTTGAAGAAGAAAATAACAGGGCCTTCTACTACCAGAGCCAAAGCTTTTCCTCAATCACAGATTTCAGAAATAAAAATTTAGAAAAAGGTCAACTTATTCAATATTCTGGTGAAAATTATTTAACAAGATTACCAACTTGTGATAATATAGTTGTGGAAAATAATGAGGGTTTGTCTGTAATTCTTAATAATGCTTTGGATAAACAAGAGAAAATTCTTTTTATGGCTGTTGATTTTGAGGGTTCATTAAAAAAAATAAATAAAAGATTATTATATTTTACGTCTTTATGTCTCTCTTATAAATGATCAAAAAGCAGTAGTTATTCTTACAGGAATCCAGATTTTCTTTGATATACTTGTACCTGATAATGAATCCATAGATGACTTTAAAATAAAAATAAATGAAATTCTTTGTAATATTGTGAACACTTATAAAAAAGAACATATTAATGCATTCCCATTACAAGGTTATTATATAGATTGTCAAGCACACCTAGCAAGTCTAGTTGGCCATTTTTAATAGTGGTTGCTGGGAGATTAAATAGTGGTAAGACTTATATGCTTATTAATTTACTTCTAGGAAATAAATTGTATTGGTTATTTAATCAAAAAGGAGGGGGTATTAGATATATTCAAAATAATAATTTAGTATTATGTGGATTTTATCTCAATGAGCCAAAATATAAGTTTTTAAAAAGTGACTATCAAATAATCGCGAATAGTCCCAAACTACATAGAAAAAATTACTTTCAAATCATTTAAACCTAATGATATACCTGATATAACTGATTTATCTCTCAAAAAAAGAACATTGAAAATTTATGTAACGGCTTTAAAAAAATTCAAAATAAAATTATTCCTTACTTTATCAAAGGTCATCATTTTAATGTTAGTCCAATTTATGTAACACAATCATTTTTCGATATTTTTATCTATATCATACTCTTCAATGGAAGCTGTAATATAGATGATCTTTCTAGAATTCTTCATCGATATATTAATAATTGGCATGATGCAGTTAAGGTAATTGATAAATATTTACATGCCCGTGAATTTATAGTTATAGATCTAACAAAAGAAAAAGGCGATCTATTATTTATACAAGCTGGCTGGAACCAACTATTAAAATTAGATGTATAATAATAACAAACATCTACACTAGGGATTTTTGCATCATATAAAACAGGTTGATATGAAAAAATCAAAGTAAAAAATGTAACCAGCTTTCTTTTAGGAAAGATGATGAAATAAAGTCTAAAGTACTAGCCCTCAGAAATACTTTAGATAGTTTTATTTTAATAAGGGGAGTAACAAAAATTAGGTGATTTTTTAGGGGGAGAGGGGGGTAAAAAAAGTTGAAATTATATATAAGAACCTGACTATTTATATATTGAGGAAGAGGGAGGGGGGTAGGCCTCTGATAAAAAATAATCAGGTGATTAATGACACTGCCCTAAATATATATAGGAATGAGTTATATAATAAATAAATATATTAATTAGAAGATCTTCTGCAACTCTACCCACTGATCACCTGTACCAACAAATATGTTAACACTTCAGAAGTAATGTCTCAAAGAAACTATAGAAAAACAAACGAAAAACATGCAACTGGGCAGCTGTTATTTAGGGATACAGTTAACTGAGTATCTGCTAATAGCTTTAGAGTTTGTCACTTACCAAAAATTGGCACTTGTTGTTTAGAGGTAAAGTTTATAGACTACCTGCTGACAAGCTTAGAGTTTATCACTCACTACAAGTCGAAAATTACTTGGTAGCTCTTTGATGGATTTTGGACTATATGGGAAAAACTACTGTCACTACTATGCCTACAGGTGAACTCCTTCTGGTGTTGATGATTCATAAAAAATTTTTATAAGTGGGCTTTTTGGCATACCACCTTCAAAAGATTTGCAGTGTTTACTGCTCCCAAAAAGGAAAGGCACCTACCGTATTGGATACAATCGTCTTGAGTAGCATGGAAACAAGTAACGTGGAAGGACGTGCGAAACCTTTGGGGAAACCACTGGACAAAAATTCTAGAAGTTCTGTTTTAGACAGTCCAGTTATATGATTGCCTTTCATTTAACATACTGCGACCTGGGGCATTTTAGATGGGACAAGGTTATTGATGTTAAAAATTTTTATTTTGTAAGTTTGACAGGTTATTATAAAAAAACTTTGTCCAGCTAACTTTGGGCCCCAGATAAAGATTGGCTGGTAGCAGAAGGCATTATGAAGTCCAATTCTCCCACTTTCTTGTAGTTGTATTATACTAGGAACCGGGAACTGGTATGAGTCTAGAGTGTTAAATTTATAATTTATATTGTAAAATCAAAAATAAAAATATAAATAATTTATAGTGTTACAGTACCGGAAGCCTTCTTTAATTCTGATAGAGTAACAATCACACGGCTCCTGAGATCCCTTACTTTGGGCGTGAAGCGGTATGCAAGAGGGAAGTATAGTTTCTTTTATGTCTGTAAGAAACTACACACTTCTCTGAGGCAGTTCGGTATAAAACAACAAGAGATAATACACAGTTTATTAATTGAACAAGAGGGCTATTCCAAGGTGTCTGTTCCTTAGAAATTCCAAGAGTTTATTAATAATAAGAGAGGAGGATAATAAATATAAAGGTAAAGATAAAATACAATGTCTGGATCTGTCTAAAACTAAGGGAAATAAGGTGGGTTTATATATCTATTGAGCTAAGCGTCGCTAAGCGTCGTTAAGCGTCGCTAAGCGTCATTAAGCGTCACTAAGTGTCATTAAGCGTCGCTAAGCGTCATTAAGCGTCGCTAAGTGTCGTTAAGCGTCGCTAAGCGTCATTAAGTATCATTGCACATCAATTTCACATATCACTATTACTAAATACAGTTATTACAAAATTTCCTTATTAAGTTCTAATTTTCAAACTAATTTCTACCAAAATTAAAAACCTATTCTATAACA
>QKWP01003365.1:4600-25420 GCA_003550325.1 Gigaspora rosea | reverse complement strand
TTAATTCTTCAACAAGAGGTTGTAAATTTATTTCCTCGAATTGTGGAGGAGAGTCAGCTTTAACAATAGTAGTGTCTTGGTTTTGAATATAATGGTCGAGAGGGTCAATTAAATTTTGGTCGTTAAGAGGAGGGGTATTAAGTAATAGAGGTGTATAGCATGGAGTAACGTTTATATCTAAATTAACAGTTGGGTAATATTTAGTTACAGGAGGAGGTGGAGGAACAGTTGTGCGAGCAGGAGAAAAGGTTTGTTGTAAATAGCGAAAGAAGCGATTTTGTGAAGGAGGGGTAGTTTCTCGAGTATAATGATATGGAATTTCTGAGATAGGTAAAGAAGGAAGTGCAAGGCTTGGAGGGATTGGTATATAAGTATTAGTGGAAGAACCAACACCAGTATCAGCTAATTGTTCAGGTCCTAAAGTAAATATAGATCTGGGTAGAAAAACGTCAAAATTTAATTCAGTTCTTCCTAGTTGATTTTGAAAATCGAATAGAAGGTTTTCAGTCCTTGGTCGAGTTGAAGCAGGTGTAGAAGGTAAGAGGTCCTCGATGTGAAGATCAAGTAGGGTAGCTTCAAAATTAAGAGGTAAAACAGGTGCAAGAGTATAGGGGGTTTGTGCAAGGAGTAGACCAGCAATAACTTCTTTTGGGTCTAATAGGTCGTTGTTATAGCGGCAACTAAAACCAATATCTCGAGCAGCAGTTCTAGCAGTATTATAATCAGTAGCAGCAACTAAAATACAGTAAGAGTCGTTTGTCTTTTGTGAATATTGGATAGCAAAATAATTGTTTCGATATGTTTCCCAAAATCGGCGAAAGGGACGGTATAAATTAGCAACAGGGTAACAAATAGTACAGGATAAATCGGGATAGTAGGCTTGCAAAACGTCTACCACAAGTAAGGAAGGATGACTTGTTTCGTGTACTTCAATTTGTTCAAAGTATAGTTCATATGCTCTATTCATATAGAGAAGACAGTTCCCAAGTCTTAAGGAAACTAATAAAAGAATAATAAAATACCTCCAAAAATAAAAGGTTAGTAGTAAGTTGTTAACAAAATTTTAATCTCCAAAATATAGTAAATAGTTAGTATCCAACAAAAAGGAAATTTCAAGTAAGTTGTAAGAGAATAATAAGAGTGCAATCAACAGCAAGAGGGTTAGTAACAGCCAAAAAAATGATTAAATTTCTGCCAAAAGTAATAATAAGATTTCCAAATTCTTTAATAATATCCAATAATTTAAATAGGTTTCCGCTAGAAGGCACCAAATGTTACAGTAACGAAAGCCTTCTTTAATTCTGATAAAGTAACAATCACACGGCTTCTGAGATCCCTTACTTTGGGCGTGAAGAAGTGTGCAAGAGGGAAGTATAGTTTCTTTTATGTCTGTAAGAAACTACACACTTCTCTAAGGCAGTTCGATATAAAACAACAAGAGATAATAGACAGTTTATTAATTTAACAAGAGGGCTATTCCAAGGTGTCTGTTCCTTAGAAATCCCAAGAGTTTATTAATAATAAGGGAGAAGGATAATAAATATAAAGGTAAAGATAAAATACAATGTCTGGATCTGTCTAAAACTAAGGGAAATAAGGTAGGTTTATATATCTATTGAGCTAAGCATCGCTAAGCGTCATTAAGCGTCACTAAGCGTCATTAAGCGTCACTAAGCGTCGTTAAGCGTCGCTAAGCGTCGTTAAGCATCGCTAAGCGTCATTGAGTGTCATTGCACATCAATTTCGCATATCACTATTACTAAATACAGTTATTACAAAATTTTCCTTATTTAGTTCTAATTTCTTAACTAATTTCTACCAAAATTAAAACCTATTCTATAACACTAATAAAAAAAAAATAAACAAAGCCCCAAATCTTCATTATCTAAAGTAAGAGTTTGTGTTCTTGCAAATTCAGAAATTGTGAAAACTAGGTAAATGTTCTTGCAAAATGCCAAAAAAGTCACAAAGTACTAAAAAAATTTAGATTGGCTTTTTTGCAAAGTGCTAGGAAGCAAGGGTTCTGTTCTCACAAAGTACTAAAATAAAATAAATAATAAAAAAAATTTTAAAAATAAAACAAAAAAACAACATAAAATGAAAAAATAAATAAAGTGAAACCTTGCAAAAACTTGTGAAAACTTGTAAAACTTGCATTCTTGAAAATTAGATATTGCTGGGGAAATCAATTGTATGTTCTTGCAAAGTATCAAAAGTCTAAGTTGGCATGCAAGTCAAGTTGGTGTTCTTGCAAAGTGCCAAAAAGTTGTTAGTTTTCTTGCAAAGGGCTGGTGCTCTTGTAAAGTATAAAAAATAAATAAATAAACAAAACAAAAACAAAAAAAAGTGAAACCAAAAAAAAACAAAATAAAAACAAAAAAAACTAGAAGATCTAATCTATAAACAAAAGATTTAATCTGATCTTGTAATACAGATTTGTAGATTAATTTTGATATATTATACAAAATTTCGAAGTATTTCAAAAATATAGTTCAATACGTTCTTGGTATAATTTTGAAAAATATTTTGAATTCACTTTTAAAATATTTTGGAAATATTTTGATAGCTAAAATATTTCGAAATACATTATGAAATATTTCGATATATATTGCATATGCAAAATCTTTCGAAAGATTTTGCAGATTTTCAAGATCTCTCGAAAGATTGCGCTACTATAAATTTGCTGATGTATTTCAGGTTCTAACCATAAACAAACTTTTTTTCAATAAGGGTTGTAATAAAATTAGTTTCTATAAAAAAAGTTAGCTTTTAATATATAAGCTTTTTATAGAAATTTTCAAATTTTCCTCTACTAGCACAAACATGCTCCAATGATTACTGAAAACTTGTATCGAAAAAATAGTATTTTTGTGTTCATCTAACTCCATTGCTTTCAAAAATTCTGCCAAATTCCATTCTTGACTGGTTTTACTTTTGTAAAAGGCAACTTGCTTTTTGTTGATTTGTTGAAATTCACTTTAATAATTTCTTTATTAAACTTTGCTAAGTGCATAAAACTTATTTGCTATAGCCTTGTTTTTAGTAGAAACTTCTAAAATTCAAAAACTTCATTGTAACTTCAAAAACAAAGTCACATATTGGAAATTGCCTGCTCATGCCAAACAAATGCTAAATACTCCATTTCCTTTTGTCTCTTAAAAAGTATTAAATGGCAAATTATATAATTGCACACTTTTCTAGTACATCTGCCATTGCCGAAATTGTTGTCATTTTAGTTAATTTTGGGTCAGAATTTGCTTCTCGATCTACTCAGTCAATTGGTTCACATTTTTATAGTTTTCTTTTAATGTATTTAAATGTTTGTAATATGTTTTTTGTCTTTAGAAAAAAGTCAACTTACTATACTAGAACTTCTATTAACTCAAATCATTGTATTTTTTCACTAATTTACTAAAAATAAGTAAGTTTATAATAGCAAATTAATTCAATCATTACATACTGTATTACCATATTTGATCTATACTGATCTTTTTTTACAAAAAACATGCAAAGAGTTAAAAAACACTATAATATAGTTTAAAAAATTTTATTATGTGAAACTATGAGTTGTTAATTAGTAATTTAAGCCAGCTAAGGAAGCTGTAGCTAAGCCGGTTTAGCCAGCTAAGCTAGCTGATATAATGTAATCAGCTGGCTAATGCGGAAAAACTATTATAAGAATACAAGTCACTCTCGTAGTGAAGTGATCTGTTCTATTAATTTAAATATTAAACAATTCATCATAACAAGAGTTTTATTAGTAAATTCACTTTATTGAGAAAATTTATATAAGCCTAACTTCACTATATCGAGATTTTAATTAGTCTTCACTATATTGAGAGTTTACTATAATAAGAGTGACTTGTATTTAGGGATGTTAATGGAGTAATATACTCCGGAGTAATACCAAAGTATACCCCACTTTATACCAGTGTGATTTAGACATTACACCACCTTGGGTTATTAAGATACTACTAATCAAAGTAAGTACTTCAGAGTAATGCTATTAATATCAAATGGTTTATACTCCGGAGTTATAAATAATTATTTTTTGATTTTAGATTTTTTGCTTTTATAATACTCTATTTATTATTCAAACTATTTATTATAATTATTTATTACTTAACTATTTATTATTTTTAAACTACATATTTATTACATTTATTATAACCTCTGATCTCTTTCTCACCCAAATTAATTTAATTATGTTTGCAACGATGTTATTTATTACTCAAACTATTTATTATAATTATTTATTACTCAAATATTTCTTTTTTTTTACATTAGCCTGGTGATCATACCATTTTTTATTCATAAAAGTGGGTTAGTTACATTATCAAATGCTATTACTACCCCCGACTTCACTATCAGCCTTACATTTAAAAAACAGCTCATTCGGTTACTTGAAACACCTATCTGTGATCTGCCAGAGTAGAATTAGTTTCATTATTGCCGGGGTTAATTTCAAACTCCTCTATCGCTAGATCATTAGCTGAGTTCCACAGCTCGTCATGACCACCTTTTTCCTTATAAACTTCTTCCACCTAAATTCTGGCAGAATAGTTTGCTAACAATTATCTGCGTTATATAACTATAGAAAAAGAAAAACACAAACTAAAAGAAAGGGTATAAAGGGGAACAAAAAGAAAAGGGAAAAAAAAGAAAGAGGAAATACTATGCAACCTAAGCGAAAAACCAAAATAAAAAAGGACAAAATGAAAAAAGCATAAAAAAATATGGCCTAACATACATATATTTGAAGGAAAGAAGAAAAAAGAAAATAAAAAACAGAAAAAAGAAACAGGTGAATATTTAAGAATACTCTGGCGATAAAAATTATATAATACTGCACAAGAAAATGCCTCACCAAAGTAATATATATACATAAAGAAAACTAAAGGAACATTCTAGAATTTTATTTTTGCAGATCTGCCTACTATCTGCCTACTCCATTGTGCCATGTCTCATTACGTGTCTGTTCCTGTTTATCCACCTGCCTGCTGATCTTTTGGAGTAGGTACGCTGAATTTCCCACTCTTCATCCAAAATTTCAGAAAAAAAACTTCAAGCGAGAATATAATGGTAGATATATGGTCTAATATGTTTTGTAACCAAAACCTTTAGAGAGTGTATTGAAAAACTCATTTTTTAGTTCACTGCCTAGCTGAACTATAAAACATTTGTCAACAGAAGAAAACTTCCACCATAACTTCTTGTACCAAGGGCATCTACTGCTAGTTATCTTGCACAACTGACGCTTCTGGCTTGCTTGCCGAATATATAAAAGAGTTCTTAAGAAAACAAAAAAAAAAGTTGACCTTTATAAAAACCAGTATTAACAAAATTTTTGTTTTTCTTTTGCTTAGAATTTTGGACAAGTGATCGATGGGAAGAGTTTTTGGCAATACATAATCACTCAACTATTTATTACTTTTAAACTACGTATTTATTATCTGACCCAAATTAATTTAACAACAATGTTACTTATTATAACTATTTATTACTCAACTATTTATTACTTTTAAACTACATATTTATTATATTTCCAATCCCTTTCTCATGTGACTTACTGAAATTGTTTATTTACTTAAATACAAACAGCCTAGCATTATTTTTAACTGTTCTTCTAAGTTGAACGCAATAAAATTTCTCATTTAAATAGAATAACAATTATGTCAAACAAGTTTTAAAAGCCTCTGGTGCTCACTCACCTGATATTAATGTAAAGAAAGTTTGTGTATATGTATGTTATCTTATTGTCCGGGGCGTAGCAGAGGACTTACATTTTGTGTACGCGTGTGATCTATATCACGTGATTTGGTGCAGATACTAGAGCTGACCATGTCTGTCTGTCTGTTCGCTAATTGCCAAATATGATTGGTCGTTGATGTATATATTAAAAAATAAACACTTTCATATTAAAATTTTAACAAGTTTTGTAGTTATTTTTATACATATAATTATATATATTTATTTAAATAATTAAAATTTTAGCTCCGAACATTAACAGTTTCTGTTTTTCTAGTAATACCCAATTTAGCCTGGCATTACTTAAATATGCATATGATTTAAAGTTACATGCATTTAAATAAACAAACTGAGTTTCTAAAAAAAAAACCAGAACTTAACTGTTGGGTGAATTATCCTTTTCGTTACAGTGAACTCATGTTCTACTCTTTTTTACGTACGTACAAAACTTCTTTCCTAACTGCTAAAGTCTTCTTAAACAAGCTCTATATATGTATTCCATTTTTGCGACATCAAATACGTTTTCTAAATAAGAATAGGCATTAGTTTTTTTTTCAACAAACCATGTACTCACAAAGAATGTGGGGCTTTAAAAAAAAATCATAACAACTTCATTTTTTTTAACAAATATTTAATTGACGATTATAGAAATTATAGAACTTGATTAGTGGTAATATGACAAACAAACAAACAAAAAAAAAAGATCATATTAGAATAAAAGAAATCGACTATAATATGATAAAAAAAATTTTAAAAAAAAATTTTTTTCTTAAAAATTAAACATTCAATTGAGAAGATCGAACGATAAAAATTCTGTCTAAAGAAACCCACAATAACTCAGATATTGCAGATACTGGCGAAGATATGAATCTTGCTGCCAAGACTGATATTAGCTTCGAAGATAACTGCATTGTTGTTGCTAGTGGAGATACTGATTTCACTATTGATAGTGGAGATACAGACTTTACTATTAATAATAATGAAGATATTGGTTTCGCTTTTGACGATAGTGAGAATATAAATTTCGCTAACGATAATAATGAAGACAAGCATGTCAATAATGATGATATTATCAATTCGGATTATAGCAGAAACAATTTAAAAAGAGCAGGTCAGCGCACATCTATTGTATGGGAGTTTTTTCTGAGAAAAAAAGATAATGATGTAGTTGCGATAGTTTGCAACATTTGCTAAAAAAAATGGAAACTGGGCAACAAAACAGGAACCTTGCCAATTCATCTTAACAATAAATACCATAGAAATATATCTCTAAGACAGCAGACACTCTTACATTTTGCAGCCACACCATACACACAAAAAGAGGCAAAACGAACAGATGAAATTAATAAAAAGGTAATTGATTTTATTACATATTGCCAATTACCTTTTTCTGTTGTAGATAATAAATATTTTAAAGAAATGCTTAGTGTCTTTGATCCACGCTATCGCATTTTTTGCTAACAAACATTGAGCAGTGAAATAATTAGTCAGTTTCAAGATACGTGTAAAAAATGATAAATTTGTTTAAAGATATTAGTTCAAAAATTTTGTTACGTATGATATATAGACTTCTATATCCAATCAATCATACCTTGAAGTAACTGCACATTACATTGATGATAATTAGGAAGCATGAAGCTTTCTATTTGATTTAATACATTATCCATATCACTATTAGGGAACACACACTAAAAATTTGCTTTTAACGCTATTTGATGAATTTAAAGTTACACAAAGTATTCATGGACTTACCATCAACAACGATACAAGCATGATTGTCGCAGGACGTGAGCTGCAAGTAGTTCTTTCATCTTTAGAAAATAATGAATATATGTATCATAGATGTGTTGCACATGTATTAAATATCGCAGTAAAACATGGTATGTAGCTCGAAACTATAATTATTAAGAAAGTTCAAAGCTTTATAAAAAAAGTACACTACTCCCAATTATTATGTGATTCTTTACGAAATATTTGTGCTATACAAAAAGTCGAGTACTTAAAACCGGAATTGTTATTGGTACACGATGAAATAGCACATTTTTAATATTGCAAAAGTTTAATAAAATGAAAGATACACTAAACTATTTGGTTGCAAAAAATAAAAAACAATTTGAAGAGTCGTGGCTTAATAAAAACGAGTGAGAACAAATAAATGCAATATTAAAGCTTCTTGAACTAATATATCAGGCAACATTATTGCTATCTGCTAGTTCCTATCCAGCTATTAGTGATGTTCATCTTATATTCATTGGGCTTCAGTGTCATATCAATCAATACCTTTCGACCTATAAAAGGATGAATGTTATATGCCACAATCAATAATGCACAAGCTAGAAGAGTACTGGAACATTGTTAAAAAATCGACTATATTACCCATATTACTTGATTTATGCTCAAAGCTAACGACACTTTGTAACATGTAAAGAACAATCAGCTGCTATAAATGTATTACGCGAATGTATTTTGAATTACGGGGAAGTACCTTCAAATGCGTCCACTATTAGTTAAAAAAAAAAACATCAAGGAATAGAAAAAAATTAGCGCTTATTCTTTGAATTACTATTATACCAAGAAAATGCTGCACTAGTAGAAAATAAGTTAGAACAATACTTAGCCCTTTCCCTTGTCTCAGAAGGAAATCCGCTTAAATGGTGGCATAAATTTGAAAAGAATTTCTGACCCTCAGCAAAATGACAAGAAAGCACTTGTCTGTACAAGAAATAGAGATGGTGTACATGATGCATGCATGCATGCATACATGCGCATGGTTTAAGCAATTTAATACTAATATGCCTATACAAAAAAAAATAATTGATAATAAATAACTTTATAATTTTGCTACCAAAATAACTATCTTGGTGTAACTAGTGCTTCTAGTTCCAGTTCAGGTCTGGTCCAATCTGAGTCTGATTTGGGATCAGACCAAACTCACTCTAAAATTTATTAATTTCAAACTTTAGACCAGACTCAAACTTAAGTCTGCAAACTAACTAAATCTGAATATTTTTATATGTATTTTTTTGTGCTGTTCAAGCTTATTTAGTAAATAAAGTTAGAATTAATTAGTAAAATTTTGTGAATCATAAGATTTTATAGAATTTTATTAATAAAATTTTACAAAATCTCAAAATTTACAAATTTTTATTAATTAATTCTAACAAAATGCACTAAGTAAACTTGTTTAGCATCTAAAACTACATTAAATCAGCAGGATTGTTTTTATTTTACTTAAAATTTGGAGAAAAGATGCATAATTTTGGATTTTTGATCAAAAATGTCAAATTTAAGCATCTTTTCTCCAAATTTCAAGTAAAATAAAAACAATCCTACCAATTTAATGTATTTTTAGGTGCTGAACAAGTTTACTTAGTGCATTAAGTTAGAATTAATTAGTAAAATTTTGTGAATCATAAGATTTTATAGAATTTTATTAGTAAAATTATACAAAATCTTAAAATTCACAAATTTTTATTAATTAATTCTAACAAAATGCACTAAGTAAACTTGTTCAGCACCTAAAAATACATTAAATTGGCAGGGTTGTTTTTATTTTACTTGAAATTTGGAGAAAAGATGCTTAAATTTGACTTTTTTGATCAAAAATCCAAAATTATGCATCTTTTCTCCAAATTTCAAGTAAAATAAAAACAACTCTGCTGATGTAATGTATTTTTAGGTGCTGAACAAGTTTACTTAGTGCGTTTTGTTAGAATTATTTAGTAAAAATTTGTGAATTTTAAGATTTTGTAAAATTTTACTAATAAAATTCTATAAAATCTTATGATTCGCAAAATTTTACTAATTAATTCTAACTTAATATACTAAGTAAACTTGTTCAGCATCTAAAAATACATTAAATTGGTAGTATTGTTTTTATTTTACTTGAAATTTGGAGAAAAGATGCTTAAATTTGACTTTTTTGATCAAAAATCTAAAATTATGCATCTTTTCTCCAAATTTTAAGTAAAATAAAAACAACTTAGCCGATTTAATGTATTTTTAGGTGCTTAACAAGCTTACTTAGTGAATTAAGTTAGAATTAGTTAGTAAAGTTTTGTGAATCATAAGATTTTGTAAAAATTTTATTAATAAAATTCTATAAAATCTTATATTTTTACTAATTAATTCTTACTTCTTGCCCTAAGTAAACTTGTTTAGCATCAAAAAATACATATAAAATATTTAGACTCAGACTAGTCTGCAGACTTCTGACCAGAATTAGCTATAATACATAGAACATGCATGCATGTATGCATGCATGCATGCATACATGCAGCATACCATGTGCATGCATTGTGTAGAAAAATACCATTTTGCCCATCTCTAACAAGGAACTACTGTTTCGAGTGAGAGTGTAGTTTCAATTGCAGCTCATACTATTACAAAAATTAGAAGTAATCTCGCTCCAAATTCAGCACGTGCTGTGTTGTATTTAAAATAGAGGTTGGAACCGGATATATCAACCCGGTTTCAAACCCGGGTCTACCCGAATTGTTAATAAATTCAGGTCTAAATTTGAAAAATATTCGACCCGGGTGTGAACTCAAACCGGATGTATGAATACAACCGGCTAATAGTGGTGCAGACATTTCTCGAGATAGCGACTACCACGGCATTACGGCTATGACGCAGGAGTTGTACTACCTCAAGGTCATATTGCCGTTGGGTAGATGTCGTAAGTGGTATAGTATACTGTGAATGAGGGAATGGGGCAGTGTGCCGTAAATGGGGTAGTATGCCACAGAGACGTCATATGGACATGAACATGAACATGGACTGGACATCCGTATCCATGTTCACAGATGGAGCTAGTAAGTACGTACGTACGTTTGTATGTGTAAATACTTCTATTTTTGTTATTTATACCTTTACAAAACTTCCCGGGATTTAGTTTGTAATGTGGTACATTAATTCTTAGATACTACAAACATACATGATCACTCATCACGATATCCGATATCAGAGGCTTCGAATTGGGATTAACATTGTAATTGGTTTTAAATATATAATTTTTAATCGATTTATTTATTGTTCTTAATTTTTTAAAAAAAAAAAATTATTTTTTTTCTTTATTTTTATATTTATTTATTTATCGTTCTTAAGTTTTAATTTTTATTTACTATTTATCTTAATTTTTTTTAAATTTTAGTTTATTTTTTTTATTTGCTTGATTTATTTATTTAATGTTTTTAATCTGAGTTTAATTCATTAACTACTTTTGTTATTTAGGCTATTCTCAAGTATTTTCAAGCGCCTCCCTCAATGTAATTGACCAGTAATCGAGGTGACGCTCAAATGCTATGATTAATTGAAATAAAGATTGTGATCGATGCTTGAGCTATCTTTCAATCGAATTCCATTATGACTTCAAGAAAAAAAAGGCGATTACCCAGTTATCTAAAAATTTAGCACCCAAGACTTTAACGTTTGAAACTTTGCCTCCAGCATTTGTCCTCTTAACAACTTCACAAATAATGTATCATTGCAATAACAGCTATATTTGGCTATACTGGCATTGCGGCAACAACCATATTCGCCAACGCAACTTTTGACAACGTTTTTTTCTTTTTGTAGGTTTGAGCTTTATCTGCCTTATTTTATAGACAATTATTTCACCAACAGCTTATTTAGCCGATATTATGCAACTTTCAAATATTACCCTAACTCTATATAATATCGACTAAATGAGCTTTCAGTAAAATAACTATCGGTAAAGCAAGAAGTCTTGAACTAACACCAGTTAATATAATGGAGGTTAAATGCTATCTAGAATTAAAAGCAATTCTTAAAGATAAGTAATAATTCTTTTTTCTTTGTTGTGTTTGCTTTTTTTTGGAGCTAATTCTTTCTCTTGCAAACTCAGGCTTCGTCAAAGTATAAATTGGTAGTACGAAATATAGATTGGACAATTTAGGAGTATAAACTGGGTTTTTAAGATAAGTACCAGTTTTTTTCATTATAGTTATCTTTTTTTCCAGCTTATACTAATCTTTCTTTCTTTTTGCAAGTTTAGTTTAGCCGAAACACAAATCAATACCGAGTAATAGAAATTAGACACGATTTGGAACAGGAAAAATAGGTACGTATAAAAAAAGACCCTCTAATGCTAGATAAAAGTCAGATTAGCCAATAATCCGTGCGTCTGGATATGTGGTGAACACAAACATTTTGATATGTCCATGTTCAACTAAAACGTGCGATGTACGGCACTTATACGGCATATGGTACTTACATGGCATACAACACTTATACAACTACAAAGTGCCGTATTTGCTATGGTAGTTGTGCCGAGAATAGCTACCCTCAAAATTTTAAATGTCTGCACCACTACCGGTTAAATATAAGATGAGATGAGTGATTATTAGTATTCAAATATCGTTGGATTTTTGGAATTGAATGGGATATGCGAATTTACACCTATGTTTTGTACTTTTTTTTTTTGTTTAAAATTTACCCTTTTTTTTCATGTATTTGCGATACTTTTTTTGATATTAACTGGATTGTATAATAAATCTGGTTTTAGTTTTAAATTCGGTTTTATTTTATAAATCGGATAACCGGTTGAGTACCAAATCCGAGTTCAACCCGGGTTGATTTTTTCAAATATAGTACAACCGGTTTTTAGAAATAAAACCGGTTCCAAACTCTAGTTTAAAAAGCTGGATAACAAAGGTTCGTGATGATTATTATAATTACAATAAATCGTAAAAGAACTTTGTATTACATGCTTATTTCACGATCTTATAATAGTAACGGGCTTAGATTTATAGATTTCATTTAGGGGTGTGCCATTTATCACGTAATATTTTTTACTTAATAGCCACCCCATCCATGTATGGTGTGATCACCCTAATCTCAATTCTGATTGGTTAATATAACGACTAATATTTATAATATATTATATTAATATATATAATATTAAATAACTCTTGATCTACTGGTCTGTTTTGGATGATTTTACTACCAAAATGTTCGTCTCAATGAGACGATTCTAACAAGCCCAAAATCATCAAAAATCCAATTACAGGGTCATAAGATCACTAAGGTTTTGCATTATAATATATATATATATTAAAATTTATATATATACTAATACAAAACCTTAAGCGATAACTGGATACCAGTTTATAGGCAGAGGATGTACCTATGGCAAAAGATCATGGACATTCCTGTTTGACGAACACTAGTGCGACAATCCTACTTAGGCGCCATTAGGGTAGCCGGGTTGCGGCCTATTATAGTAGTAGATGCTTCTTTTTTTTGTAAATTTGTTGTTTACGATTAATAGTATCTAATAAATAGAGCATGATTGTCAAAGAAAAAAAAACAATACAAAACCTTAACGATCTTGTGACTCTGTGATTGAATTTTAATGATTTTGGGCTTTTAGAATCATCTCATTGAGATGAACATTTTGGTTGTACAATCATCCAAAACAGACCAGTAGAAAATTTTTTTTTAACTCTTTGATAGTCTCGTCGGTATCTTTATTTAGATATTAGATATATAATATAACTAAACTATGCTAATTACTTATTATTAATACTATATCTATAGCAGGTCCGGCATCACTCGAATACTTCTAGAGCACCTTAGTGCGACCTATCGCACTGCCTTACTAATAAGACAGACAATTTTGTCAGCTCCGTTAAAGAGCGACATAGGATTTTTCTTCAAATCCCTCTCACCTAGCGTCAATGGTGAGAACATTGTAGCAAACAAACTAAAAGGGTAATAAAAAAAAAAAGGGAAATACCTCAAATCCTAAACAATATACCAAAAAACAAACAAAATAAAATGACTACAAGATGAAAGAAACAAAGAAAAATTCTATCACTAATGACGGAAAGCTAACAAAATGAAAACAAACAACGAAAAGAAAAAAAGAAAAAAAAAACAAAAAAGAAAACAGAAGTAGAAGTAAACCTAAATCTGAAATCAATGATAAAAATTATATAATACTGTGCATGGAAACACCTCATCAAAGTATTATATGTACATAAAAAAAAGAAAACTAAAAGAACATTCTGGAATTTAATCTCTGTAGATCTGCCTACTCTATTGCATCACATCCTATTACGCGACCATTCCTGTTTATCCACCTGCATGCCTTCTTCCCAATTAGGATAGGAACAACAATGCTGATCTTTTGGAGGGGTACGCCGAATTTCCCACTTTTCGTCAAAAATTCCAGCAAAACTGACTTTCAGCGAGAATATGATAGTGGGTATATGGTTGAATAAGTTCTTGTTACCAAAAACCTTAAAGAGAGTGATGAAAAACTCATTTTTCTTAGTTCACCATCTAGCCAAACTATAATCACCTTCGTCGACGAAAGTTTTCTTTTTTAACTTCCACCAGAATTTCTTGTACCAAGGGCACTCACTGCCAGTTATCTTGCACAACTGACGCTTCTGGCTTGCGTGCCGAATATATAAAGGAGTCACCGACGACACAAGGAATTTGACCTTTATAAAAACCAGTATTACTAGCTGCTTTGTCTTTCACTAATGAAAATTTTTTGGTTTTCTTTTGTTCGGAATTTTGTACAAGTGATCGATGGGAAAAGTGATTCTTGAAGTTACTTAATATTAAATAATATATATATTATTGTCTGGAGCATAGCGGAGAACTTACTGGGGGAGCAATAGACCAAAATTTGTATGTGTCGGGTTCTGCTCACGTGATAATGAGCCAATCAGCATTTTTAAAAATTTCAAAACATATAAACAGATCACACGAATCAGCCCGACAATATGGGAGATCCCGTAAAACGTCATAATACGCATATATTTTTTATTATTACATAAGTAATATTAAGTATTATTATACTGTATTTATAGTATTATTAAGTATTTATGTTAAGGGGTTAAGGAAGTAAAATTTGTCAATCACGAGAAAGTTACATCATATTGGGTACCATATATGATGATTTCCAGGTAACAGACCGGATTTTGTGTATTACAGTATTGAAATCAACTTACCGTTATAGATGTCAATAAATAAAATTATGATAAAAACAAAAAAAAATTTTTAATACTTAATTAGTAACGATAAAAACAAACCAAAAAAAATAATTTTAATACTTAATTAGTGCCAATAAAATATGTTTTTTTTTTGCTTTCTACATATTATAATTTTATTGACACGAATTAAGAAAAATAAATTTCATACTTAAATTTTATTATTTTTATATTTATTTTTATGTGGTAGTTTCAAGAGATATTAACCTATTTTCCTCATCTAATCTTTCCTTTAGCCTTTTACAATTTTTTATATGTCAAAGTCTTTCGAATGTGAAATGGTTTAAAAGAATGTTATTAAGCGAACGAACATGGGATATAACTACGAAAGACAAGCCGGCAACAAATTCTTTTTTTCCAATATCAACAACAGCTTTTGATAACGTTAATCCTTGCGACTTATGCGTTGTAATTGCCCACGCAAGAAAAAGTGGAATTTGTAGACGAGAACACATACCGGGTTTGCCTTCCCATGTACGTTGAACAGGAACAATGGGCACTACCTGAATTCCATCTATAGTTGAAATTGTTGGGCCACGATAATCATCAAATGAAACTAAAACTGCTGTAGGTAAAGAAGTAGGCTCCTCTCTGGCCTTGAACACAATATCCTCTATAATTCCTATTGCACCATTTACAAGGCTAGTAGAGGTCCAAAGATTAGTAGTAAGCATTATGCGTGCTTTTCTTGCTAAAAATAATTCTGATTCAAGACCTTTCGCTGTTTCAGAATCGGCTTTTACGGCTTCAGATCCACCCATGTTATGTACAGCACAAATTTTAATAACTGCTTGATTTAATGAACAAAGCTTCTTAAAATTAATTTCATCTACTTCACTCCATCTTGTTAAAACATTAGTGGCAGGTAAAAAATTTTTTCGTTCTGATTCAGATAAATTTTCTAGAAGCTGCGTCATCAATAACTCCCAATCTGATTGAATAGATTCCCCATTACGTAAACGTAACAAAGGATTTCTAAATCGGCACTGTTCATCAGAGCTACCAGCTTGTCGTTGTATAACCTCCAATTTATATATTTCTTGAAAATGGCTATATGCTTTGCGTCTATCTTCAGATAGAGAATCTGATAGACGAGAGTCATGGGAATACATCGGAATGTCACATACAGGGTGAAGTTGTCCGAAATCGCCTACAAGAATGACAGACTGACCTCCAAATGGTATATTATTATTATTTGGAAATGCTTGGCGTAACCGCATGTCTATTATAGCAAGAAAGCGATGTCCTACCATACTCATCTCATCAATAACAAAATATTTTATCTTCTCCAGTTTGTTTTGAAGTTTTTTGAGGCAATTACCTTCATGATCAAAACTTGAGCCTGTTATTGGAACAAAAAGTGCAGAATGTATAGTGCTACCTTGAATATTGAAAGCAGCAACACCGGTTGGGCAAGCACAAGTAGAATGTCATTATTTATCCCGTTGCTTCTTGCCATTTTATGAAGCATTATACGGATGGCTTTAATAAGATGAGATTTACTAGTTCCTGCCGTGCCCATAACAATGATTCGTAGTGGTTCCACATGTTGATTTGAAATTATTGCAGCATAGTGAGATTTTATTCGTTCATATATTATTTTTTGTTTATTATTTAGGTTTTCAAGGGCAATTTCTGGTAAATCAGCCTGAACTACGGGGTCATCATGAATTGCTTCTTGAATAAAAGTTTCAAAACTTATAAGATCAGGATATCTAAGTCGACTTTCACTAGCCCAATCATAATTTTCATCAATTTCACGAGTGCTGAGATCAGAAAGATGATGTATCATTGTATTCGGCATCATATTTGACAACACCATCCAATCAGGACGAAACCTATATATATCTTGTTCTTTCTGGTCTTGATCTTCAGAGTCGCTTTCAACATCAAAATTATTTATAGCAGAACCAATCAAATCACAGTTTTTATTGATTTCAGGAAGATAGCGATTATACAAATCCTCCCATGAGAGTGTTCCATTCTCTGTGAGTTGTTGGAGGTTTTTGTGACAAACATGGAGAAGAACTTTAACTCTGCAGAAGTCTTCCTATTGGGGTTCATTTGGAAGTGACGATGGACGAGTCCATATACGTACGATATTTTCAGTTTTGCATTTTGACCATTTTTCCTTAACAAATTTATATTGCAGGACAGCTGGTAGAGTGAAAGGTTTTGGAGTTCAACAGGTCTGCTCCAATATTTTTGCAGAGGTGATAAACCCGTTTTACCACCACCATTATTTTTACTTCCACCTTCATTATTACCACCAAGCAAATGATTTGCCTCCTTGTTAAGGTTTAAGGTAACAAAATTTCGACTACAATGATAGAGAGGTATTTGGAGAAGAAGATGGCATGTTTCTTGTGCCGATATGTCACGTTCTACCACTGTATGAAGTAGCAATTTTTGAAATGCCTTAACAGCTGAATCATCAGGTTTGCTATTACGAAGTGTTTTATCCAACACTTCTGAGAGAGCTAAAGAAACCGGCTCAGACTTACTGGCATACTTAGCAACATACTGCAAAGCAGCTTGGATCGTAAGTATTGGCTTTAAATCAACATTTGCTCGCCATCCTTGGAGTTGAACATGATTATGTGAATTAATCAGAGGATCATTTCTTGCTGTAAGTAATTCCAAGTTTCCATTCTCATTATGTACAGTTGTATGATCTCTTAATTCTTTTGGAAACCCGAATCGACAAACTTGTTCACTATTTTGTTTATTAATTCGCAGGCAATAAGATGTACTACACCTTGTATGGCGCTGCAATTTATTTATTAATTCCACATAATCTTGTAGGTCGTCATTAAGATCTTCTAACTGTTTTTGGCATGGATGACGAGTCGGTAAAGGTTCGTTTAGCCCAGGATTTATGGTATTGACCAAAGAGTCTAGATAACTAATCACTTCGTCCATTTTTTCTTGACTGTTACTAATTTCTTCCCACTTAATTGTAGGTGCCTCTCTTTGTTTTGCAATGCCATGTACATGAACACTACCACGATGGTGCCACTCAAAACGATACCACCAATCTGACAACTCCCATTTTGGTATTAACACTTTTTCGAAGAAAACTTTAAATTGTTTTTCAAAAAACCACGCAGCGATATGTGGATTATTAATAAGGTCCTTACGTCTTCGTTTAGAGGCCTCTTGGTCCATTTTCCCCTCTACAGGATTCTTCTCATTAGGCATGAGATTATGTAAATCAGGCTAGTGCATATCAGCTGCGCTAAACGTGAAAAATACCATCCCCTTAGCCCCTAACTGCTTTATCATATCTGATAGTTCATTTCTGCATTGCATCCAGTATTGACGAGTGCTGCGTAATCTCTCACCATACCGCATCATCATTTTGCATTAGATCTAAAACTTCAGTTACAGTAAGCTGCCCTTATTCCAAATTTTGCTTAACAAACACACGGCCTTCTGTCAATGCTTTAATGCAAAATAATACCATCGTGGATGATGAGCAAACTGTCCATCCTTATAAAGCATTAGGTGCTTAAAGTACTCTCCTGGTTTTATTTCTTTTATTCGTTGACTCCGAAGATCTGCAATGCCTCGAGGAAAAAAGGTAGGGAATGCTCTAGCCATATAACTAGCAGTTTGGAACTCATTAATAGGACAATTTTCGTTATGAGGCCAGTCAATCCATTCCTGTTGCAAATTATCTTGCTGCATTTGACTAAGGGCATTGGAAATTGCACTATTTTCACTTTGTCCAGACGATAGGAAAGGAACAAAGGTTTGTGAAATGAATTCATCTTCATTTAATTCATTATCTGCCTCATTTATAACCACATTTTGCTCATCTTGATTTTCATCCTCTGTGAGCTGTGGAAGTTGTTCAAAATCAAATCATTCTCAGGTAAAGATTGCAAAACATCATCATCAATACTAATATCTCTATAATATATATTGTTTGTCTTTAACCATTAGAGAGCCTGGATTATTTTTTTCTACGAACATTAAAGTCACGAAAAACAGTTCCATTAGTTGAACTGCGTCTGACTACTAGCACATCTAGTAATGCAGGGTTACGAGGAAGGCGTGTTACAAATTCTTGCAAGTCCTGAAAAAAATTGATGACATGCCCACGATATGCATATTGCCCTCCATGCAAATTGTATACAGAAATGATGAGAAATACTTGAGCAATCAACATTTTCTCAATATTGGTTAGGTCCTTGAGTTCTTCTGGAACCTCACCTTTAAAAAGATTGAGCTCATTAAGCTTTATTCAAATATGTCATTAAAAGCTTTAATTTAACATCTATTTTTAATTTTAAAATATCCGTTCAATTTAAGATTTACATTTCATTAAACTTGTAAAATTTTAAAAATTGTATTTGTGAGGGAACCAACACTTATTACATAAATATAGCTTCTCTCAGAGTCAGTCATTTGACAATTATAAGTTCTAACGTAATTAGCAATTACATTTTAGAACTTGCAATTATCAAATGACTAACTCTAGGGGAAGCTATATTTATGTAATAAGTGTTAGTTCCCGTTAAGTTAACGTATTTTAAAAGAATCATCGAGGTAAGACTCCTATGATTATATTTATTTTAATAAATCTCACCAGGATCCATATTATTAGCAACTAAAAACTTCTTTGAAATAGTTTTTTTATTATAACAGCGCCGACATTCATTCTCTCCAAAGATGTCGAGAGAAGGAAATCTTTCATTACATGTGTTACATTGTTTGTTTTTTAATTTATTTATTATGTCGTGAAATTTATTTAAAAGCTTTCGGTCTAATATTGAGAGGCTATTTTCACCTTCCTCATTTATGTTTGACGCAGTTTGAGGACTTTTTGGAATGCTTGTTGCACGCCTTTTGCGCATATTTGATGCATTTTGAAGATTTCTATTTCTTTGTTGTTCGTCAGTTTCTGAAGCGCGTTTATTTCGTATATTTGTTGCATTGCGCAAAATTCAGTTACTTCTTTGTACTTCTGTTTCCCTGGCTTTATTTTGATGATATAAGGTACATTTGTGAGCAAGGCGAGTTTCGCATTCCTCTTGTGTGTCTCTTCGGCTCTTTTTTGTCATTTTCTACTGCATTCACGTGCGCGAAAAGTTTCTTGACTATTATTCACCTCACTATCAGTTGCCTCATTTTCAATTAGAGTATTGGGGTCTTGAGAATTCTAGAATTCATTAATATTAGGGGAGTAACAAAAATCAGGTGATTTTTTAGGGGGGGAGGGGGGTAAAAAAAGTTGAAATTATATATGAGAACCTGACTATTTATATATTGAGGAAGAGGGAGGGGGGTAGGCCTCTGATAAAAAATAATCAGGTGATTAATGACACTGC
This sequence comes from Gigaspora rosea, assembly GCA_003550325.1. Classification (NCBI taxonomy): domain Eukaryota; kingdom Fungi; phylum Glomeromycota; class Glomeromycetes; order Diversisporales; family Gigasporaceae; genus Gigaspora; species Gigaspora rosea. Next base: position 5,310 of record QKWP01003365.1, on the reverse strand, counting down.
CCTTATGATGTTAAAAAGAATATTTGAAAAGAACACCATTTAATCTTAACTTTACCATATCGAAGAGAATAATAAGAAAATATGATTAACTGCGTTTTAAGTAAAACTTTGTCTTAAAGTATAGAGTGAATCTTCTGCGACTGATATATGCTGAACATTAATCGCGTGTTTTACAATAAAAATGTTTTTGTCGAGTTTACGTCCCATTTTAGCAAAAAAAAAAAATTCATTATTGTATACTATATTATGATGCGCTCAGGAATGTGGTTTACATCTATTGCTCAGCGCGCGGTTTGCAAAATAATGGACTTTTGATCAAATTTGTAGATCGTTTCATACTCATACAATCATCTGATTGTTGTCCGATTGCATGATTGTAAAGGCCAAAAATTCAATATTTCTTAAAATTTGTCAGTGCTCACTAAAAATCATTGTACAATAGTGCACCCGGACAACAATCAGGTGATTGTTCAAGTGCTTGTATTCAACTTCGATTGTATTAATGTGCAGCTATCATTAAATGTTTCATCATTTTGCAAATTGCGATAATGTGATTTAACTAAATAATAAAGTTATGAAAAGTAATAACAGAAACAGACATCAATGACCACAAATGCAACAGTGTCAAAGAAAAGGCAAGGTGCTTGGTCACATGTGCTGATCAAGCAAATTAAAATCGTTGGGGGGGGGTTTTTTTTTTTTTTTTTTTA